>JAXGGA010003535.1:0-101111 GCA_038373865.1 Uloborus plumipes | reverse complement strand
GGAAGCGTTCATGCTCGCTGTATGCTTATTATGTAGAATTTCATTAATAAATCAAAACGTGTTCTTTTGTGTTGTTGGTGATTGGCTGATGCGCCATGTGCGTTTCGCAGCTTTTTTAATTAAAAAACGGTTTCGCCTTAAACTTAACTTTCTTATATCAGTGCGTCGAACCTCGTAAATTCGAACACGCTTTAAACAAGCTACTGCCCAGGCGAACTACATTTAAGATTTCCGTCCTATTGTTGTTTAGTGTGGTTCGGATAAGACGAACTACGGTTTATAGGTCCCTTGCAGGTCATTTTAACGAGGCTTGACTGCGTTTCGAATTATAGTCGAATCTCGTTAAGTCAAGCATTCTTAAAACGAATTTCTTCTCAGAGGAACTGCATTTCTGATCCCTCTCCTATTGTTCGTTGTGTATTGTGAATCGGATAACACGACTACGGTTAAGACGAACCGAGACGAAAGTCCCTTGGAGTTCGTTTTACGCGATTCGACTACATTTCGAATTTCATTAGTAAAGCAAAGCGTACTTCTGGATTCTATTCTTTCGTGTTGTTGCTGACTGGCTGGCTCGTCGTATGCATTTCGCAGATTTTAAATTCAAAAAAAGTTTCATATTCAATTCAATTTTTTTTTCCACATTATGGTTTGGCATTTATGATTAAGATAGTATATCTGAGAAATTATTGCACTTAATTAACTCGTTGCTATACTACGGATGTGCATTATTCGTGTGAAAACCGGAGAATTTTTTAATAAATTCAGTTTTTTAAAGCTTTTAATTTAATTAATTTTTATTATTTATTTATTTTTATTTTATTTCGCTAAATGAATTATGTGAGAAAATAAAATCTGAAAACAAAAATTGTTTATTTTTATTTATTAGCATTAATTTAAAAGATTTGTTTGTCCATGAATGCGATTTTTTTGAGAAAAAAACACTGAAACAGAATTTTACATTTAAATCAATTTTATGTTACATAATTTAATAAGGTCTAGAAATGTACTTGTAGGAGAAAAAATATTCATTAATGAATTTATTTTTTTTTAACTTTTTATTTTGTGTATTAATTTAAACATTGATATCGCGTACATTTAAAAAAATATGTAATACCGTTTTTCAGAAAAAAATTTTTACATTTATGATAGCTTGTTTATTTTATATCTTGCTGCATTAATTCTTTGAAATTCAGAAAACGTGAAAAATACTTAAGAAAACAAAATTGTTTTAAGTATTATTTATTTGTATCTGTTGAAACATTTCTATCGCTTAGTGTTCGCTTTCTTTGCTCCATTTCGAAAAGTTGTTTATATTTGATTATTTACTGAATAAGGTGTTTGCCTTGATTTAGATCAAAGTTTGCTTTTTCTTTTGCGCATGATTTTTGCTTGTGATTCGGAAAATAAATATTTTTAGTTACATTTATTGAGATATTTTCTTAGCGTTGAGTGGGATTTCTTTTCTGTAAGCCAATGGATCAAAATAAAATTTTAAAAATCTTTCAAAAAACATATTTATCCATGTTTCCCGTTGAAAGTATATTTGATTCACAACATAGTGATGTTTATTTAGAGCGAAAAGTGAGTGTTACTGTTTTAAATATGTTTTTTTTTTTTTTGAAAGGCGTGTCATAAAAAAGTACCGTACATATTTCGTCACTTTATTTCGCGCAAAAATGATTTTTTGACTATTTTCTTCCTTTTTTTGCTCTGCTTACAAATTATTAATAAACTGCTACAAATTGTCTGAAGCGTGATAAATCAAACAATTTAAGAATTGTATATATTTATTACAGGACATGACGTTATTACTTGCAACTTTGTATTCTTGAAAGTAATATTTAAAACACACACACACACAAAATGCTGTAATATTGAAATAATAACATTTATTTCTTACTTAGAGACCATTAAAAATAATTACCTGATTTTAAATGCAACAATTTTAATGGAAACATACAAAAAGGAATGACAGCGTTTAAAAGTCTCATAAATTATCAATGTTTAAGTAATGATATTATATAAGTTGTTTGTATTTACTTTTACGTTTACCATCAAGACAATTACAAAATTCTTCAACACTTTTCCATATAGGATACAATTAATGTGAAACTTAATTCAAAATATTCTATTTCCTTTTTTTTGGGGGGGGGGGGGTTGTGGGAGGCAGTCTATACCTTCGATACTTACGCACAGTATGGAAGACCTAAGCCACATGATGTTAGAATATATGACAGATATCAATGCCACCACCTCTTGGAAAGAGATGACGAATTTAAATTTATGATGCTGGAATTGGAAACTGGACACACGTAATATTTATAATACCAGTAGTAAAATTTTGATACTTTGTAAAGTTTTGGCATTAGCATTGTGACTAACTAATTTTTTCGGGGCTATCTGTATTAATGGGTACCCATCTTTTAAATATCCTAAGTAGTTTTATTTTGGGTACTTAGGAGCCCGTGATTTTGTACCAAAAAAATTACACTCCGAGAACTAAACACACATTAGAAGAAAGAATATCCATCAATACCTTCATCTTCAGAAAGTGTGGCCGAATTTAAGTGTTGTCTTGATGTTATGTTTATTGCTTTGGCTGGGCACCCAGAACATTAATAATACAACTGGTGAATCTTTTTGAGTTTTATGCATTAACATCAAGACCCTAACTAAATTCAACGTTTTCTGCAAGGATACAACATTTAATAGGGGCTCATCTTATTATCCTGAGTAATTTGAGGGAGGAGGATTCATGAAGGAACCTGTTTTTGTACCACCGTTACCTGAACACATCGATGACCTAAAGCGTATTAGAAGCAGTAGCATCCATCATTACAATCATTCTGCAGAAAGTGTTGCCGAATATAAGTGTCGTCTTAATGTTACTTTATGAGGACACACGGAACATCTAAATACAACTGGTGAAACTTTGGTATTTTATGAATTTTATTGCAATAACACCAAGAAATTCAGTAAATTCAACGCTTTCTGCAAGACGACAGCATTGATAAATGCCCATCTTCTTAATAACATGGGCAATTCGGGGGAGGAGAATAAGTGGAGGAACCTGTTTTTGTACCACTGCACACATCGATCACCTAAAGCACATCAGAAGTTGTAGCATCCATCAGTGCGATCAATTTACCGGAAATTTTGAAGAATTTGTGTGTCATCTTGACGTTACTCGTGCTTCTGTATTGGGGTACACATAACGTCTATAAAAACCATTGGTAAAACGTTAGTATCTTGTGAAATATTTTGCGTTTTGTCCATTACTTGCATATATTTCCATTAAAAGTCTTTCGAATCAAAATCAGAACTTTTTTTAATGCAATTGATAGTTACATTTTGTCATAGAACTCAAAACTGTCTTAAAACGCTTGATAAATTAAAACTAAGGGAAAAGGAAAAGCAAATTTATCTCATCATATTAAACAACAACAGTTTCTTTTATGATAAATCTATAAAACGTTATTTATTTAAAAGCGGACTCGTAATAAGTCGGATACGTTACATAAATAGCTTCAAACCTTAAGGTGAGCATTCCAATGAGTTCTTGTAATTTGATGATTTTTCACCAGTCGACAAAAACTTATCTAAGTCCTTATGTGGCAAGTTGAACACATCCCCCTTAATTTTGGTCAAGGATAAAACGGCAATAATTGTCGAGATTTTCTACTTTTCTGGTAGACGGTATTTCAAACGGCTTTTATAAGACCTTGTTTGTTCTTTGCAAAGGTAAAAGGCCCATTTCAAGGACAGAAACGCTAAAAATAAGGTCACTTTATCACAAGAATGTAGTTTGAAAGATTATTGTAACAAATACCAGTTTCCCGCGGTTTAACTTGATTGAAAGCCCTCATGTTTTCTTAAGAAACTAACGGACGTCATTCTGTGAAGTCTTTTTTTTTTTTTTTTTCAATTAAGTAGCCTAATGAAAGTTTTTATTGTTTGCTCAAAACTGTACTATTTCCAAAAGTTGATTTAAAACAAAAGTTACACATTATGTAATTTCTCATTTGTGACGCTAGTAATTTTATAAATCAGTTTTGCACAATTACACTACAATGAAATAGACTCTTTTCTTTTTCTTCCTTGGTTTTTATTTCTGTTAGGGGAAAAAATCAATTAGGTAAATATATCATGTTTTAAATTTTCAAAA
Source organism: Uloborus plumipes (assembly GCA_038373865.1). Classification (NCBI taxonomy): domain Eukaryota; kingdom Metazoa; phylum Arthropoda; class Arachnida; order Araneae; family Uloboridae; genus Uloborus; species Uloborus plumipes. The sequence goes on along the minus strand of JAXGGA010003535.1, from coordinate 96,943 downwards.
TAAAACAGTGAAGTTGTTAAGTTATTTTCTTTTTTCTGCTTTGATTATATGTATGTCTGAAGCAATGCAATGTCTGACCTGTGAAATGTTTCTACAGTGTCATGAATTGAGTAATGCTTTCAAGGGAAAATTTTATTTTCGATGATAATACTAGAAACTTTTTGAATAACAGTTGCGCTTATTATCTTAGACTAACTAACTACTTTGTTCCCGTAAATGGCATAACGTCACACCAACGCTTTTAAATAAATAAAACTCTTATATTCTAAAAATATTTATACATAACAGTACATGAAAGGTGTAATATCACGTAAATTACAGCTTTAAACAAAAGTAAATCAAGAATGGGACAACACTTCAGTCAACCTTATTCGGTGTTTAGAACGTGTGTTTTTTTTTTTTTTTTTTTTTTTTTTTTTTAATTTGAGTACCGTAAAGTCGGTTTACTTGGACCCTAGAGGGTTACTTGAGCCCATTACAGTAGAATGATAAAATCTAGGTTTGGTACTTACTACTTGAAGACTTGCACATGGTTCCTCGTTTCTCCGCTAGGTAGAAGCACTCTACAGTCTCTAACGCTAGTACCAAACCCAGATTTTATCAATTTACTGTGGACTCAAGTAACCCCCTTGTGGGTCCAAGTAACCCGACTTTACGGTAGCTTAAAAAATCTATTTATAATTTTTATGCTTTACGAAGACATTTGTATTGTTTATAAATGTTACTCCTAAATGTATTTTAACTTCAGAAAAGTTTTTAAAAAAATGAATATTCGACGTAGAACGTGGAAGTATTTTTTTTATTTGATTTTTAAGCCTTTTTTCGCTTTTTTCAAAAAGAAAAGAAAAGAGCATCGTTGTCTTCTGAAGAAGTTCAAGCCTCGTGATATAATTTTAAAAATATTAGGATTGAAAAAAAATTATACGATAAATGGAAGTTTAAATTTATTGATTGAATTTCCACTTAATTTATTCTTCCGTTCCAAAGATATTGATTAAATTTTTAGGAGCTTTTTTTCCTAGGGTTTTGTTTCAAGCTATAGACAAAACAGTTATAAGTAAAAACATTATAAATGTTGCTGGCGATGTCTGATTAGTTTATAGGACGTCTTATTGTAAGTTACGAATTCTGGAAAAATAAAAACAGTTTGTTTATTACGCTGAAAAACACCAACAAAGATTTTAAATACAATTTACAATTATGTTGTACATTTTTTATTTTCATCCGTGAGTTTCGATATTAATAAGGTTTGTTTTGTTTTCAACAATAAAAAATAGCAAAATAATTGTTTCTTGTGAAGTAAATAATTCCAAATGCCATTTATTCTGCTTGAAGTTAATTGTCTTCCTAATTTCTGGCACAAAAGCAGTTGCTCTTTTTTTTTTTTTTTTTTTTTTAATGTCTTCAAATGTAGTTCTGCATATCGTTTCCTGCATTTATAAGCTAAGACATTGCTATTTATCTCTTTAAAAACAGTAATAGTAGCAGTTTATTGCAATGTAACGACAGGGAATTTGAGGAGGATGTATTTAACATTTTTCTTTCTGCACAGAAGAGGCTTATTTTGATTTTTGATTACTGATTTAACTAAGGTTGCAGAGTTGGAGTCGGTATCGAGAATCGAATGCACATTAAATTTTAAGTCAGAGTCGTTCATTTTCCTTCTTACTACGCAATTCTTTGTTTTTTGTCCTGTAAACTGAAATCATTTGAAGTACATATACGCGAAATGAAAGATATAATGCTCCGAATATGATGATGGGGGAGAGTATAACACGAGAGATAATAAATTCTTATTTTTATCAGGGTTACTTTTGTCTGTAACATTTTCTTCTTAAAGCTACAAGATTATTTCACCTTGTTTGAAGATTTTGAAAATCCTTCAAATTCCATACAAATTTTGATAGATTCTTCTGTATCCGTGGAGTAGTTTGTTACAAAAAAGGAAAAAAAACCTTCTTTTCTGGCATCCTAAAAACTTTTTGCTTTTCAAAACAATATCAATACGACTGATGCAAATCTCCAGCTATTTCTCTGAGAAAACGTATCGCTTCCTCTTTTCGCATATCTTCTATCACCAAAAATTTTTCCATTGCATCTGTGCTTTGTCGTTTCTATACTGACAACGTGTCCCTATACTCGAATAGCATACATTAGAAAAGCATCCCTCTTTTAGGGATATGCCTTCTATAAAACTCTCCACGCACGCTCTAGTATTCATATTTTTGTTGGCCTTCACCCCTGGATTTTTGGCACCGTTTTCCATGCATTATTATGATTTTATTTCCCTTTTCGCCCTGCAGAAGGGGTGACTTTTAGTGATAGGTGTGGTGTTTCACTCCAAAATATGTTTTCCCTTTCCGAACCTTAAGCTTTTTAGGACCATTTTGAATGGGTTTTGTGTTTTGCGTTGGCCTAAAAACAATTTTTCAATCCGTCTTTTTATTTCTGCGAGGGTTTTTGATGGTTTTTTAGTTATTCATTCGTGCGGTGTGCTTTTAGATACTCAACTTACTGCGTTTACGTTTCTGGATATTCATTACTTTCACTTTCGAGTTTATTTCCGAAATGGCGCGTTTGGATTATGTATATTGTTTTCAAGCGTTTTTGCGGATAACATGTCGCAAAATGCTTCTTTCTTGATGTAGCAGTGGTTCACATTTTTTCGGTTTTGTGTATCTTACTTTTGTTGCATGACTGAGATTTTACTTGAATACGTCATGAGCGTTTTGGGATTTTATTACTTCAATAAACGACTCTACAGTTCTCTGACTGTACTATTGACTGTCCTTCGATATAATAATTGTCTAAGTATGCAATTAATGATTGTTACATTCTTGGATATTCATTACTTTCACTTTCGAGTTTATTTCCAAAATAGTGTTGGAAATTATTTATATTGTTTTCAAGCGTTTTTGCGGATAGCATGTCACAGAATGTATTTTTTTTTTGGTTTTGCGGTGGCGTATATTTTTTGCGGTTTTGTATATCTTACTATTGTTGCATGACTTTGTGATTTTACTTAAATGTCATGAGCGATTCTGGATTTTATCATTTCAATAAGTGGCCGCTCCAAATATAAGTTATTTGACTATGCCGTTGACTGTTCTTCATTCTTTACAGTTGTCTAAGTATTCAATTAATTTTTGTTACATTCTTGGACATTCATTTCTCTTTCTTCCGATTTTCTTCTCAAAACGGCGCATGTAACGGATTATTTATTTCGTTTTCAAGCGTTTTTACTGACAAAATGCCCTTTTTTTTAAGCATTTGGGGCACAATGGAATAATACATATTCCTCTTTTTTGATGCACGGCAATACATTATGGGACATTTTTTGACTCATTTTCAGAATGTTGTAATAATGCATCAGCTTGGGTTTATATCTCGTCTTATGATAAGAAATTCATAATACCATCTACAAAAATTACAAATGTGCTTAAATTGTACTGACAACTCGAATTGGCAGTACACGTTTATCATATGTTACTCCAACTTTGTTTCATTTTAAAAACCAATGACACTGATAGGCAACATGGGTCTATTTTATTTCTGAAATTCAGACCCCGAAAGTGTTAATCGAATGTTAGCTTTCATCACTTGTGATAAAAATACCAGTCATTTTCTCGTGTTATTATGTAATTTTGTAAAACTGTTGTTTGATACGGTAAAATACCGGCAATTTCGGTAATTTCGGTATTAGTATCAGAAAATAATTAATATTTTTTAACTAAAATTTTTTTATTCAATTTATTATGCATCGACTGTTACTTTAAATGCGTTTTTTTTCTTTCTTTTTCTATTGATAAGATAGTGTTAAAATAATTTGTTTAATGCTGTCTTTTAATTTTAGAAAATAATCAATAGCGTACCGGTTAATAAAAAAATGGAATACATAATTCAGAAAATTATGCGAGTAATTAATTACATTCTCGCTCTAACAATTAAAAAAAAAATACCACACGAAAAAAAAAATCTATGCAGTTCTGTTTACTTTATTTTTATATAATTATGAGAGAGAGAGGAGATTTATATATAAGCTTATTATTTTTAAATTTCGGTAATACTACTACATTGCAATGCTATTGTAATGGTTCATTTTCACTTGCATATTTTTGTTTCTAATGTTATTATTATTATACTACTTTTGTTATTAATTCTAATATTTGATCATAAAATTGGTCCATTCATTTTGTATTTGCTCGTAGTTAAATTTTTTCATATTTCTCTATGTCGTGTTTTTTTTTTTTTTGGCTTAAAGTTCTGTAATATGGCAACGAAACATTTTTTTTTTGTTTTCGAAACTATTCTCCTACTGAGATTTAAAACTGGTCTTTTGGTATTCCGTTTTAAAAAAATACCAAATACCGCAGTTGCATTTTCGACTCGGTACAACAACCACAATACCATGACTTTCCAAGCTGCCTCACAAACATGTGTGTATGTGTGTACTTTTCCACGATCCATACCAGAAACTAAGAACTATTTTTCTTTCCTGGCTGAAACTAAGTCAAAGGTGAAGGGAGCGAATTTCTAACGGCACTTTTCAAAGTAGAAAAAAAAATGTAAATAAATAAGGGGAGATTTTGTACATTCACCATCTGCTTATCTTATATACGGAAACCTACGGAACACCCCTGCCCCAAAATAACCTCAATAGATTGATTCCCTATGTGAATTATACTTACCTATATATAGCAGGCTGTATGATAAAAAAAATATGCTTTTCACGCGGACTATCACAAACAATGCCTGTGTTCCCAGCCTGTACAAAGTTTCACGTGGCTAAACAATTTTTTGCTTGTATTTTATAGCACAGCGGTATGAACGTTGTAAAAAATATTTTATTCTGTTTTATGCGTCCCCCCTCTTGATCCTCTTCAATGCTTTTCGCCTGACCTAACGGTACTTCACGTGGGACAGGGTGTCCTAGATTTGGCGAGTTCGCGCCTTCGTGGGTGAAGTTTGAGGCGTTTCTTGTGCAATTCATTAAAAATGAGAATTTTTTTTTTACATTTAACTTATAGATTTCGGTGATTGGTCAAACTTGTACGAAAGAAAATTCTTTGTTCCTCTGAAACTCAGTACTTTGGAGAGATGATCTCCCTCTGTGAAAATCTCTTGAAAAGTAAAATTGGTTAAATTATAAATTAAACAGCTATAAAACTGTTAAATATAATTCGTTAAAGCGTTTTAACAAAGTGTATTAAGGGGGTTTTGAAGAACACTCCCTTTAAGACACAAATAAAAAAAATACACGATTTAATGGAAATAACACTGACAATAAGCTGGTCTTTGTAGTTGTAAAACAATATTTAATTTCCTTCAAAAGTACCAACCACAAGGCTGGTGGCCCTTGTGTGACAATATACAAATTGAATTAAAAGAGCTACAATTATGTTGGAAAGGGAAAAAAAAGAAAGTTTTGCTGACAAGAAGTTTTTAGTTTATTACGACTGTTTTAGGGAGAACTATTTAGCACCAGTTAAACCTGAAAATATACGCTCGGAAATGACTATATGGGCATTACACACAATAAATAAATAAATAAATGAATAGATTAAAAGACGAACAAAAACGGAAAATACAGTGCACCAAATTATTATTTATAAGTGTGTATGGTAGTTTGGAAAATAGTAAAATCTCCCTTGATATTATTAATTAAGAGTTCAAATATTGTTTACCTATTTTTCATTTTTATTGGATACTAGCTTAAAACCCGGCGTTGCCGTTTTCTCATCATAGTTTCTTCTATATTTAGAAATCGAGCACTTGTTTGGCGTTCCTTTCCAGTCGGTCTGAAAAAATTCAGGAATGAAAAAAATGTTATGATCAAGTAATGATATAAATGTTCATTAGTACAAAACACGAATCATGCTTATTAAAATTACTTATACTAGGGTTTAAAAAAAAGTTTTATTTAATTTTTCCTATTCTAATTAAATCTGTCAAAAGCTCAAAACTTATAACATTGCTGTCGGTAAATTACAGAATTTTAAAATGTCTGCCCTAAGCTTAAAAATTTATATGATTTTATTATTTGTATTTATAATTGAAAGTTCAGTATTATTCATAAGAAAATACTTGAATGTTTTTGACACATATTAATACATGATGGATATTCATGATCATGATGTTGAGAGAAGTAGAAATTGTGGGCAACTTACTAGAATTATTTTTTAACTTATTTTTTTCTAATAAGTAAGATTTTATTCATACTTGATTTTCCTTTACAAAAGCGCAATTTGTAGTAAACGTTTAATATAAGTTTGTTTGCTTCTTCATTATTTCTTTAGTTGAGATCAAATGTAGGTTGTTGGCCCTTATGTATTGCTCTAAATTTAAAGTTATAATGAAGAGTTTCGACAATGTTGGTTGTTGGCGCAGCTAAAAATTTGGCTCAATTTCTTGACTCACAAACTTTTTTTTTTCAAATCAATCTTTTAAAAACCATTTAGAGCTATAAAATGTCAAGGAGCAGTTAAAATTTCGTCAAACCAAAACTCGTCTAAATGTGCGGTAGTTTTCGCAATCATAAAATTGCGCCAAAAATCACCACTTAAACATTTTCCAAAATGTTTAGCGCAACATTTATGTTAGCTTTAATTTTGTTTTACAGCTTCATTTATTTCGTTGACCGATTTCTTCAAATTTGAGATAATTGTGTTAATATTGTTAAATGGCTTTTGAAATTTCGCTAAAAATTTTACTTTCATTGACCAGCGTAAAATTAACAAACTTGAAATCACATCCAAAAAAAATATTGACAAAAAAACTTTTAATTTTATTAACTCAAGTTTTAAAGTTCGGAAAAAGAAGATTTTACCTAAATGGCTATTGCAAATTTTTGGCGAAATTAATTGTCGAAGATACAATATAAATCGGTACATATTTTACTTTCAACAAACTTTTTAAAAACGTGCCAAAACCAAGTTTAGTAAAATTCTTATCATTAAATCTGACAATTCACAATGTAAAAATCACTCCATATTTATCATACAGCACACGAAGAACTTGAGTGTTTTGCTAGGAATGGATTACTTAACTGAAAATGGCTGCGCATAGATATTTCATCGGCAGGTTGTATTTGAGTTTCGAATAGATAAAGTGTTTGTCAATGCATTACTCTAAACGCTTTAAATATTTTATAATCCTTCAACAGGTAATACATCAACTTCATTTCATTACGAAATCGTTGGATATGGTTTAGGAAAATGGTTAGTTTAGCTAGCTTCTTGACTTAACTTTCGAACCTGGCGGTTACATTTTGAAAAAGTACAGCTTTTACAATCCGGAAAAGAAATTTCAATTAGGCAAGCATTTCCTATGAATAAATATTTAAATTTCGCACAGAAAGTCTGAAATAGATCAAGTAAACTTAAAGCTCAGTCAGCTAACCCGGAAACTATCGGAAATCTCAGTTAGTACTTAAAAATAAGTTAATTTCAAGATTATAAAGGAATATGATGCATGAAAGAAAGCACAACTTACCTTTTATAATCCAAATGAAGGTTTTGGTGATAAAATCCAACTAGAATAAGATTCTTCTAGCTAGTTTTAATGGGTTTTGCGTATAATAACAAGCTGGAAAATGAAAGAAATTGGCCCCAAAGTGATGACGTAGTCCCTAGCAACCGTTTCAGACATAAGGCTTGGAGTTTCGATGGTAACGGTTTCACCCGCCAAGTTTAAAATATTAACTTTTTTCTATTAACTGTTACCACCTACAAAGTAAAAATTATTATAACTCAGAAATAAATCTATTTCTCGTTCTGAAGGCTTATCTCCATTACAGACGCAACTGTCGTCAAATTGCAAATTTGAAATTCAAATCCGTGGTTCTTTTTATAAAGTCCGATGTGAATTCTAGTGCATCAAGGAACCTCTGTCCCAAGTGAGATTAAAATCTGACGAAAACTGGATTCACTGAAAGTTCACAGAAAAATAGCACCAGCTAAAAGCGAAAATGTATTCGAGGCAGCTAATCCATATTTTTGCATAATTCCTCTAATAGGAGGACTAAAAAAGGCTCGCAAAAATAAACATTAAAAATCTGTAGGAGCCTATCATTTTTCTGTATCATACATATTTTTTGTCAATAATGGGAACATGAATTATAATTGTTTTTTACTTATTTCAATGCTAAAAGGAAATAGGTGAGCCTTAAATTGAAAATTCATTACTCTAATCGTAATCACTGTTGGAAAATACTCATATTTAAAAATCTTAAATTTCATCAATTTGAATGCTAAAAGGCCTATCTCGATTACAGTATAAATAGGCTAGATTCCTATAAAAGGGTCATTTTTTGACAAAAAATTTAAATTTGAGCTTTTTAGATTTTTTTAAAATTTCAAGACCCTGCCTATGAGAATTCTAGGGCATCAAGGAACCTCTGTGTCAAGTTTGATGAAAATCTGACGCAAACTGTGGATTTGTATAGAGAACAAGTATTACATACACTCATTTTTATAGATATAGATAGTTTTAAAATTTCAAGACCCCGCCTATGAGAATTCTAGGGCATCAAGGAACCTCTGTGTCAAGTTTGATGAAAATCTGACGCAAACTGTGGATTTGTATAGAGAACAAGTATACATACACTCATTTTTATAGATATAGATTCTTCTAAATGAGAATGTATTCAATGGATATTTTTCAAGAAAAAAATTTTTTTTTTCAAAGTTATTTTCAAAGTCTTTGTTTTCAGAGTCTCATTTAAAATATAGAGCTAATAAACAAACGAAAGCTATTGAACTAAAATGTCAATTAAAAAAAACACCACCTGTCCAGAACAACTCAGCTAGTAGAGCAAATAGGAAGGCCCAGGGCTTTTGTTTGATTTCATATCACGCTTGAGCTCTCATTTTAATTAAAAAAAATCATCGAGCGTTCCGTTCGAAAGAATATCTCGTGCGGTTTCTTCATTTCGTTGGCAGCGAAGTTCCTCTCTGTCGATTTGGACTGCGTTACAGTTTCTCTGTTTAGATCTTTCAACAGTTTTAGAGACAAATTGAACATTTCAATCCCTATTAATGATCACTTTAATACTTTACATATTTCCTGAACAACCTTGTATCTTTCTTACACTTATCTTCTACAAAATGAATGTTGTTTATACAGAATAATACAGCTAATTTTGCAGTAATTTTACAGTAATAAACTGTGAAACTACTAATTTTACAGTAGTAAATTGTTTGCTAGTTTACAGTAATAAACTGTAAAATTGCTAGTTTACAGTTTATTACTCTGTATTTTACAGTCTTAAACTGGAACCTCTGCTTTCAGTATTATACTGTTGTTTTGTTTTTACATCCTGCAGAGATATTAATGATTCTTTTATTACATGTTGGCTTTCATGAGGGTGCGTATTTTTTTTTCATATTAGCTTAATTTTACGTTTGAAAAGAGTGAAAAAATTTTATTACAGTTTAGGGGAAAAAATATTTTCTTATAGAATTAAATTAATATTCAGTCTTATAGCTAGTCCAAATTATGTTCCAATACTTTCAAACGCTTATAAAAGAAATAAATAAAATTAAATTTAAAAATTTATGTTTTACAGTCTAAAGGCGAAACAATTCAAACTGTTTTCAAAAAATCTGTCACGCATAACACAGTTTAAAAAAAACAACTATAGACTAAAGAAATAATTAATAATAATATTGCAGAGTTTTGGTAAAATGAATTCAAATAAAAATGAGGTAAAGTAAATGAGAATTTATCAGTTTCATACTATGAATCAGCAAATATTGGTATTTGGCGTTTTTTTTTTTTTTTCGTGATTTATTTTCAGCCGAAACCAAAGAAGCAAGCTTAAAGTCAAAATGCACTAAATGACCAAAAAAATAAAATAAATAAATAAAATGAATTTGTAGTTACTGCTCTTTACCTTCCTACTGCAAATTTAAACTTGGATTGACTCTAAAACAGAAGCTAGAATACTTCCCAAGATAGTATTGCTTATCATTTTTTTTTTTTGTACTACCGGCTTTAAATTATTAATAGGGGGGGGGTGACATACAGAAACTACTGTCGATGTTCCAGGAAAAGATTTAGAGACTTAATTTTTACATCGTTGAGAAACAAAATAAAATAGGTTAATTCATTCTTAAATTCTTAAGAGGCTTATTGTTTTCAGACATGAATATTGTGTCATATATTTTCTGAATCTGTGTCCTTTTTTTTTCATTTTTACGAATTGTTTAAACTTTAATCCACACAACTAAATTGAATTTCAGATGTCAGTTACTGAAAATTTCGTAATAATTTTTTTTTTACAATTTTTCATTTTATTATTATTTTTTAAAATTGGAATTTTCTCGGTTTCTATAATTGTATATTTTTAACCTTTTTGTTTTCATTCATTTGTTTCTTTAGACGAATATGGATTTGCAAAAAAAAATAAATAAATAAATAACTAAATAAAACAGAGATGGGGGGGGGATCTAAACTAGGTCACGGTATTTTAGGTGGGAGATAGTAAAAAACAACGCAAAAAAAATATCTAAAACAAATCAAAAGATTTAGTTTCTTAATGATATTAGTAGCAATTTTTTAAGTGAATAAGCGTCCTTTTTTTCCTTTAGAGATTGAGGAAAATGTTTTATTCTTAAAAAAATAAGGGTTTAACTACGTGGTCATCTCGAAAGGACTACGGGATGAAAAAAAAAAAAAAGAGACACAGAAAAATGCCTTAGAATTTCTGAAATAGATCCGCCAAAAAATCCTCCCCACCACCATGGCAACCCCAACTCCACATGAGCGCGGGAAGCAAAATCCGATGACGTAACATCGTGGCGCACTATTTCCCTTCCGGTTTTCTGTTGCTGCGGTGACGCAACAATGAGGTCGCGCCCTAACAATGTATCCCTGCCCCCCTCCAATAAATAGGTAAATAAAAATACAACAATGCCTCTTCCACTCCCATGTGTGTGGATGGGTAAAAAATAAAAAAAGAGGACATATATTATAACGGTACAAGATATGGCCGCTATTTTTAGACTATTTTCTTTAGGTACTGCTTCCCGTCTTAACAAATCCCCTCCTGTGGAATATTGTTGACAAGGGGTGGGGATCCCCCCTCCCCCCTTGATTTGAGCAGATGGGGGACGGATGGACAGCTTGCTGCGCCGACAGGTGCGCAATTGATGAAAAGTACACCACTCTGATTTTTTGAAGGGGAGAAGCGGGAATCTTTCTCCCCCTGTATGAGTCCCGTTATATGTGAAAGGAAGTATTTACGGCGTAAATAAAATATGCATGTGAACAAAGATGCGGAGCTAAAAATAAATCGGTTTTTGGTGGCATCTGCTAAGTTTGGATTTTTTTATCTTGCGATTGGTAGAGTTTTTTAGGGGCCTTATTGGAAACAACCGTTAGCTTAGAAAAATAAACTTTTTTTCTCTATTTTGTGTGATGTCTAATAAATTAAGGTGATCAACCATGCTCTTTTGGGGTGGTTCCACCGTCACGTGTGAGACAATTGGCTATATTTTTTCTTGCATTTTTTACCTGAACTCAGGGATGCCCCGATCGTAGAGCAAGAGAGGTCGCTGTGATCTCCTAAAATACTTCTCTATTCGGCAAATTTCGTCTGACGACCTGGAAAATTTGGGGACACATTTGCGATCCTGCGATTTTTGAATATCCGAATCTCCCTTCAAATTAAATGTGTGACACGGTCATAATCGGTATTTTATCACTGGGCAAAATTTAATGCTCCATTTGGCATATTGAAAATTTCTGCCCTCCCAAAAATTAAAGTTCGGGGCACCCCTGTATGATATGCATGTATGTTGGTCGAAAAGTTAAAATTTATTGACGTAATGACTGTACTTTTGTTGTATGATTTCTTAAGAAGAGAAAGGTTTTCCAAATTTTTTTTCAATTGTTATCCTCCGTCTATTACCGATATTTTTATTTATTTTGTATTTACCCTCATAAATCAAAACTTTCTCTTAAAGAATTTTACAAGATGCTCTTTCTAATTCTTTGACCCTTAGCGGACAAATATTTTTACCTAACTATTCGCGTGTCTGTATACAGCAGGCAAAGCAAATATGATCTACATTTCGTTTAGAATTTAGCGACGGAACGTCTCGTCTTTTATCCACTTCAGATAGATCAGTATATTCTACCCCTTCGATCGATGTTGATGACAAAATACTCCTAATTTTCCAGGCATCTACTTGAGCTTACTTAATAAAATACTAATGTTTTAATCTGGAATTCGTGTTGAATCAAAATTTTTCAGATATATTAAAAAGAAAACGTAGGAGATGAACATTCATCGATGCATCCTATGCGGAGCTCATTTTAAAGGGGAGTGATGAAAGATGGTGTCCTTTTTGCCCCTTTAACAAGAGAATTCCCCCCCCCCGCTAAGGGGATTGTTAGCTCTTGCTCTATTGTGTCGCTTTTCAACTCTCAGATTTACCTTACTTAGAAATAAGAAAGTAGTTTCCGTTTTTACTCCGCTACTTTACCCTTGCAGCATTTATTTGGTTCATGTGATGATTTGGTTTACATGATGGTTCGTCTTTAACTTTTAGAAAGTGCAAAAAGCGCTGACTTCTGGATAGGCAGATTTTCGAAAAATTAAGAGCATGAAATTTGATTTTACTCCAAGATATTAATGCTACAGTAATACTACAAGTAATGCTACAAAAGAAAACAACGGTTTAAAAAAATCACCGTTACAAAAGTGACCTTTTTGTCGCGTCAACGGAGTGTTCTCGCTTACCAGTACAGAAAATGTTATTTATTTTTTACTCGTTACAAAATGTCTTGTTTTCCAAATGTTTCAATATCTGTAAAATAAAGCATTTTCAAAATGATGCGCAACATTATGATCAGTCATTTTGTACGAAAGATGTTAAAGAATTATTAACTTTGGGAATCAAAACGAAAATAACCGATTTGAAGAGAATGTTGACCGAAAAAAGAAAAAAAAAAAGAAGCAAAAAATGTTTTTTGCTCAAAATTCAAGGAATTCAAATGATAGTCGTCAAATTAACTTGCACACTTGCTTTTGCCTGCATTTCTTTGGGTGATAACTTGTGTTATTTAATACCAAACGACACCTTTTACCTTTTCAATAATTAATTATTTATGTGAAAAAGTTGATTATAATTATTATTTTATTTTAATTTATTTTGATAAACTACCAAAGGGGATCGTGTTAAAGAGAAATTTCTCTAAGTCCAGTTATAATTGAGTGATTTTCTACGCATAAAACTGCAATATATCTAATTTCTGGAACTATTCCTTCTACAAAAGTCGCTTTCTCTCAGCAGAGAGCAACCTTCTTATTTGTGCTTCACAAAACTACTTTAACTTATCAAAGATATGTGGCTAAATAACTTAATACTATTTTTTTTATTTATCATCTCAAGACTAAAACCTGTTCATAAAAATAGTTTCGGGGATTTAATCAGAGAGAAATTCATATCTCTTCTTGTTCCTACAACTTAGTGATTAAATACAAAACAAAACATATACACAAACATATTTATGTTTGTGTGTGTGTTTTGTAATGGACATTTTGAGACGAACTATGTTTAATTACATGAATATGCAATATCACCATGAAAGTTTTTCAATTATTTCTTCGATATATTAAATGTGATTTAAATATTTATACAGGGTGTCCACTCCAATCGTGGACCAATAGCTAATTTCTAAACCGTTAGAGATAAGCATATAGTTTATTTAGGAAAAAATCGCAAAATTATGAAAGGAATTTTGGGTCTATTCAATGTTTTTCAAAAAATCAAATTTTGAAAGTGTTACGAAATTTAAATTTTTATACAGCCCCCCAGTCCTATTAATCATATTTAGTAAAACATTCTTGACACTGTAACGTTTAAAACAAAAAAAAATCACTCTTCTACCACAAAAATTGACCGAGTTATGACGTTTTGAAAAATCAAGATTTTGCATTGTTTCATGACGTCATCGAGAGATCGCTTAATGGACAGTATGCGAAATCCTTCAAAATCTTGATTTTTCAAAACGTCATAACTCGGTCAATTTTTGTGGTAGAAGAGTGATTTTTTTTTAGTTTTAAACGTTACAGTGTCAAGAATGTTTTACTAAATATGATTGATAGGACTGGGGTGCTGTATAAAAATTTAAATTTTGTAACTCTTTCAAAATTTGATTTTTTGAAAAACATTGAATAGACCCAAAATTCCTTTCATAATTTTGAGATTTTTTCCTAAATAAACTATATGCTTATCTCTAACGGTTTAGAAATTAGCTATTGGTCCACGATTGGAGTGGACACCCTGTATTTCTGAGAACTATTTTCTTTATAACAGTGCAGTTAACTAACAGGTGTATCACAGGAAATAAATCATATTATGAATTAAATTAAGATTTTCTTTAAATGAATGGTTCCGCTTGCAATGAATCATATGACTTGCAATTAAATTGCTGAATTTCATCTGCGTGAAAAAAAAAAAAATAATAAAATAAAATAAGGAAAAAAAACTTATTTCTTAAAACCGCACCTATCTTTCTCACAAAAGCCAGTGGTTTGTGGAGGAGAGAGAAAAAAAACCCTTCCCATTCTTTTCTTTGAATTCTAAAAACAAAGACAACCCAAGCGCTATTTTCCTCCTATGAAAGCATTGTTTGTGAGGCTCAATCCCAAAATGGAACATCCCAGGCCTTATGTAAACATTCGCTCAATTCATCCCCAGCTGGACATTGTTTGTTGGAAAGGGGTTCCGGGAACTTTTCTTCCACTGCAGTTACGGCTAAAGACAAAAAAATGTAATAAAATAATAAATTTAATGCCCCGTCACGTTATTACATAACGCCGAAGCAGTAATTGTGTAAATAAGAAGGAAAAAATATCTGAATGCTAATGAGGTTTAATCCGAAAAAGATTGATTTTTTTAACGTTCTTTGTGCTTTGAATTTTATCCCCTGGAGCTATGTTTGTTCAACAGACTATGTTTCTTACAGCAGTTTTTTGTCATATTTTAATTTATGCAAGGTAAATAACCATGCTAATGAGCATTCGGTAGCTTGGAGTTTTTTCAGTAACAAACATTGCTTATTCTTTAGTTTATCGAAGATTACTGATTGTCAACATTTTTTGCGCTAAACGCAAATTGTTCTGTCTGTTGACAAAGTTTTTTTTTAATTATTTTTTTTCTACAGTTTTTCAGTGAGCTATTTATCTTTTGTCTTTTCTATATTAAATAAATACGTAATGCATTTTCTTTTGTTATTGAATTCAGATCTTGTTTCATTTTGATACAAAAACAGAAATACTTTATCTTAAATGTAGCTGATAAAATAGCAATATTTGTATAAAGAGCAAAAAATGTATAATTTTGATTTTTTAGTAGGATTTAATGAGGGTAGTTTTTTGGTAAAATGGAGTTATTGAGGAGGATCAGACACGCCCAGTTTAGTAGCTAATTACTCGTTGAACCACTCAGAATTCGTTAGAATACTTTTTCAATCAAAAAGTAAACACAGTCTTCATTTTCCAACTACAGTAGACCGTCGAATATCCGAACGTGAAAAATTCGAAACGTCAAATATCCGAACACAGATTTCAAAGCTCTCTTAGCCGAAAATCGGGGATTTTTTTTTAATGAATTCTACTTTCTTCGCGTTTCTTTTATTCTTTATGTTCATTTAACAAAATAACTTTTGTTAAAAAATGAAGTTACATATTTTACCGTTATGAACTGTATTCAGGGTTCGTACTCTCCTTCAAAATCAATCCATTACTCCTTCACTTAGAAAATATTTTTAACAGGCCTCCTTATTTAAACTCTGTCTACATAATAGTAATCTGATATTTAGTGGAACTTTTGATGAATGGTAATTTTTGTCTATGGATGTCATAACTGGGCTGTAGGTATATGCTTGCGTAAACGCGTTGTCGCGCGACAGAACAGTATATTGCGTAACACCATATTTGTTGTTGTGTTATAAATTCTGAAAAAAAAGTTGGCAAGTTAAGAAAATAAATAACAGTGAACTCTAACTCGATGAAATAAAAAGCACAAGCTACTATATTACATGAAACGAGATATAATTCAACCGCGACGAGATGGCCGGTGTCAATCAAATGAAAAAACGAGTCCATTCCTTAAAATAGGTAGAATTTCTACCCATTCAAATTCCCCCATTAAATGTGAATCCCATTCCTCAATTTTCATCTGCGTATCACCCCTTCCTAAAAATGGACAATCCTGAAAAAAAAGAGGAGTCATAGGCCATCTCTGCGAAATTGAATTATACTAATTTACCTATTTTAGAAACGCTCTATAAAGTTAAGCTCTAAAAGATGCTAAAATAAAATAGTAGTCTTATAACCGAAAAATACAGTAATAAATAGTTATAATTCGAACGAAGAACAAAAATAAAAAATAAAAATGCCTGAGTAGGGGGGGGGGGGAAGACCATTTGAAATGTCTGCACCCACTCCTATAGCATTTAATTGACAAGATCATTTCCAAACTCAACGTAAAATTGTCTTCTTGTAGGCGATTAATTATTCCAAATGCTAGACAGGAGTATTTTTCTTAGCGACTGAAATCCAAAAAAAAAAAAACAGTAAAAATGACTGAACAGAATGTGAAAGGGGAACATAAATAGTGCCTCAAAGTGAGAACAGTGATTTTAAATACCTTCAACCCCAAGTTTCTGTGTCGTAATTTTGGGTTCTTGGGGCTCGAAGCTCGCTCGGAATGTCTGCTGCTGAGAGATTGAGGTTGGTTCGTGGAAGATGAGTGACGTTCCTGACCAAGATACAAAAGCGTGAACGAGGACGTTTGAACTTGAGGACCTTTCGACATTCCTTCCGGATCATGTCAGATCTTTGAGAATTTTTGACACTTTTGTTTATAGCCGGTGTTGGATATCGATGTACTGCACTCTGATTAACGAAATTGCTTTGGAAATCGGAAAATGCAATTTAAAAACTAACTGGAATGTAGAAAAGAACAAAGAAAAAAAAAGAAATTTTAAAAAGGGACTCAATGTAATCAGGGCTGTGGAAGCTGGTGGAAAGCAACAGACTCCAGTTTCAACACCTGAAATTTTTTAACCTAGTCTTCGACTCTTTTAGCCCAGTATTAGTTTGACTCTGACTCCATAACTCCGACTCTTTCCGCAATCCTGGCAGATTTCAGGGTTCGGAGGGAAAATGGCCTACTCCTACTTGGAATTTATAAAACTTCTGACTCCGGCTCCAGGGACGGATACAAGGGAAGGGCGATGGGGAGCGATTGCCCTTGCTTTGACGGACTCCCCACAAGTAAATTTTCAGTAATGAAGTTCAAAAAAGGCAATATTAGACTATTCTTAATGCTAGCAGAAGAGAGGTTTAGAGCTCTCCCCAGGAAGCGTTTCGCAATTGAAGTCCAAAACATACAGGGTCAACATTTGTAAGCAGTGATGTTAAGTAAAGGATACGAAATAAAATCAATCGCCTCTCCCTTGAAACATTTCTAGATTCACCCTTGCCTGACTCTGATTACTTTTCCAAAACAGGCTGATTCCAATTCTGCAGTCCTCAAAGTAAAGCGGATATCACACATAGGATAATTCGTTCACCACAGCTTCATTTCAACCAAAAACTTCACTGCGTTTTCTAAAAAAAATTAATTGGGAAATGTAACGTTTGTTTTAGATTTTTTTTCCTTACATTTTAAAGTTTCTGTCCTTTTTATCAACAAAGTCTTTAAGCAGTTATTTGGCTCAGTATTCCTGAGAAAGCTCAGAAATTGAAATCAATTAAATTACCCGAACCTTAATAACATCAATTGAAGGAAACGAACTATGCGAAATGCATGTAACATATTGTGATTCCCTCTATAGTTTCTTTTCCTTTTCATATTTGCTTGGTTTTGTTAACCCCATTATTAATGTAGAGAAAAATTACAATGTAAAATAGGCACAAATAAGCAGGGATACTGCAGACACGTGTTTCGGCGTTACAAGGAACGCCTTTTTCAATGCAAAAAAAATGTTAAGCTTATGGATGCACAGACGTTCCTTGTAACGCCAAAACACGTGTCTGCAGTATCCCTGCTTATTCGTGCCTATTTTACGTTGTAATTTTTCTCTACATCTATAGCACAAAGGTATTTGTAAACCCCATTATTAATATGTGTATATCAGCTTTACACGGGAATTATATTTATTATTATCTTTATTTTTTTGCAGATCTATGACATACGGGTCGTAAAGGTTGATATGAAAGTTCATCTGCTATCATTGTTTGGTAAGTTCATCAAATTTTTCTTTACATTTAAGTCATTTAAACCAGCTAACGAAGTTTTACTGTACGAACATTTTTCTATGTATATTTTTTTTGTAATTCAAAATACAGGGCTAATACAGTTTTAGGAGCTCTGTGCATAAATGACGTAACTTTGTTTTCAATGTTTTTGATTCCCTCCCCCCTTTGTCGCAAAGTGTCCCACATCAACTTACTCTTCCCCGCTGAAACATGAGAAGCTATATTTTTATTAGATATTTTTATTCATATTTTATATTCATTTTTTTATTTATATCGCCAAGCTTTTGGTAGCCAAGTGTTTGACGCCATATCGCCAAGTTGGCGACATATTTGGTGAAAAAAAATATTTTTTGATTTTGGCTTCAATTTGGCGATATTCTGCGAAAAATCCACTGAATGATGTTAAAATCGGCAATATTTAGAAAATTAATCATTGCAAAACAGTTTTTTGCATTGTTTAATGGCAAACTAGGAGTGTAAATGTTTGAATTGTCATCTTGCTCACTCCAAGCGCTATTTTAACACTTAAAACATCTACTAAGAAATTTACACGTAAAAGGAAGTAGTGTGGGGTTCATACCAGATTTTTTTTTTCACGCTATGTACATTTTTTTCACAACTCCTCTCTCTCTCTCAAAGGATTATTTGTGAACGCTCCCTAACTAATAACTCTTTTCGAAATCTGGTGGTGTAACATTCTCATAACGGGCCTTAAATTTCTTAAAATTTGGTTATGGTTATAATAAAAACGCAAGTTAGAAACTTCGAAAATATAAATTGTTGTTTTCTTCCTTTTGTTATATACTTAACTGATGACGGAGGCGTAAGTGTAATAAATTTAGGGGTTCAATGAACTGTTCACAATTTTTTTTACCTCTAACTCTGTTATGGTTATTCAAAAGTGTTAGATAGCTAATAAGCGTAAAATTGTAATCCCTGATCCCGTAACGATTTTGTATTTGCTTTATGCTATATTTTAGTTTTTAATTTAGTGTTACTTTCATTTAATTTTTATTTGTTTTGATTTTAGTTAGTTTAATTTACAATTTTCAATTGTTAAAACTATGAAGAACTCATACTAGAGTGCTGGACGAAGAGAAAAATTTAAAACTCAACGACAAAATTGTGTCTATTTCACAAACTGGCTCTCCAAATCAAACCGATCGCTCCTAATAATATATACAGAACAACTACGTTATTATTGCCATTATTTTCATTCTTATTACTCCAAAGTTAATCATTTTCAGGAAAAATCGATAAAATGTTAACTTTTTACCAATTTCCTTTTTTTTTTTGATGCCGAAACTTCGGGAAACAGAGAGACGCGATACAAAAAAACAACAATGAGGTAAATGAAATGTCAGCAATAAGAAATAAAACGACTACGAAAAGGGCTCTTTCAACGCATGTCATTATTTTTAATCACTTCAATGAACAGCTGAACTTCTCTAGGGGCTTTTGACAAGCCGAAACTCGAAAATCATCGCGAAAAAAAAAATCACTCATACACAAATTCTTTTCGCAACAAACAATACAGGCCAAAGTTTTACCTTAACAAGTCTCTGTAGACCACCTTCATTTGGAATTATTGGGCCATAAGAATTTCAGGCAGCAAGTAAATACGGTGTCCCTTAGTTTTCAATTATGAAGATATAAATTTTTATCTAAGATTAAGTCTGTTACTGCACAAGAGGATAATTAGGAAGTAAACTTCTTTTTCGGTATCTAACTGCTTGTTTTTAAGTTTTCTTTTCAATTCTTTTTGCTTAAATGCGGAGAGTTTTTATTTTTATTTTAACGCTTTTTGGGACAATAGAGTGTGTGTTCTTAGGGAGTACAGGGTTTTGTCAAGGGAAATGGCGAAGAGTAAACAAGCTTTCATCCTCGTTTTGTTTTTTAGCGTTTAATTGCCTGTTTGGAGTGATGCAAATGTAATTATTTGTAAAATTGAAAGATAAAACTACTTATAATCAGCGCTTTAAAATAAGAGTTTTTAGTTATTTATAGTTACTGTGTGTGTTCACTTTGCGCTACTTTAAAATTTTCGTAAATTCTAATTAAAATATTATTTTCAATTTTGTATTTCGCAAATTAAGTTGTTGACCTCATACGTTGAACTGCACTATACCTGTTTGAAGTTGTTGAAAACTCTCGTCCTCTATGACAATACTCTACGAAATAAAAGAAATTAAGGAAATCTGAAATGAATGATGAAAACTAAAAAATGCAATGCAGCGAAATGATATTTTTTAGTTTTTAAAAAATATCATTTGTACTCCTTTGTCCATTTGTCATCTTCTTTGTACTTCGCAAAACCACAAGATTTATATCGTTTAAAATATTGCATAAAATATTATAATACAGCAAGAGTATTTTCAGCATTTTCAAAAATAAGCTACCAAATAGTAGCTTAAAAATTAGTAAGTTATGCTATGAATTATGGACAAAGTTGTATCCGCAGTAGTATGCAAGTTTTGTTCAATAAAACGCCGCTTTTTTTAATTTTAATGCTAGTAAAAAGCATATTTTATAACCTTGCCCAATCAGTGAAGCGGCAATTTTTTTTTATTTATTAATTAGGTTTTTTTTTTTTTTAAGTCAAAATATCTGTAAAACTTTAAGCGGAAAATTAACGGAAATGGCCCAAAGATGTCCCGAATGACTGCTATCTTACAATCGTATAAATAATAACTGTTTGATTATCATCTCTAAATCCGAATGTTCGGACTGTGAGGGAAAAATCCGGACTTCCGATAACAATACTTATATTTCGTAGGGTTCCAAAAATAGACTAAGCTCAAAGACATTGTCATGGTGATGCAAAAGTTGCGTAACTGACTTCAGAAAAAAATAGTTGTTTCGATAACGTGTCGAATTCTTTCCTTTTTGCCGTAATACATGTTGATGTGACTGGCATTTTTTTTTCATGTCCCTTGTTTATTTATTTGTTTCCCTTTTACACTGCTCTGTTGCTACCACATGAATGGGCAAATAAGTCTGTACTAGACAGCAACTTAACTTCACACTGAACGTCACTACGGGCGGAGCCAATAAGAGCTCACAAGCAGTCAGCGATCTCCTCTAATTCGCCAAGTAAGCTGTGACGTTTTATCTAACTCGTTTTTCATAGGCTAACGTCAAGCAAACGTCACGATGTTGTTGTCAAGAAAGGTTGCAGTGTAGTATAATATAAAAGCTAAATGTTTGAATAAATGAAAACTTACATTTCATAACTTCTACTACTTAAGGGAGGCCCTGAATATCTGTCGAGCCTAATGTCCTCAAATTTCTAAATCGGACTCTGGAAATCAGGATACTGCAGTGCTAAGCACAAAACTGGTATTTGCAGTCGAGCTCATACTTAGATGTCACTGTATAAAATTTTGCGCCTCCATGTATTTGTATCGGATACTTTTTCAGAGTTTAAAAAATATATAGTTTTTCCGTTGTCAAATGACCACAAAACATGGCATTTTGGTAAAATAAATTACAAAGAACCACCTGGTGGCAATAACTGAATTTTATTAAGAAGTTCAGATTCGACTTTTGAGGTTCCCAGGTAGCATCAACTCATCGGATTTTGCTCGGCCGATCAAAAAACTCCTCGTAAACTGATCCTGTAACGCACGATGACATCGTTCCGATCAGTATCCGAGCACGGTTTTCGATGAGCTAATTTTCATCGGAAAGCGATATCCTTCCGATCAACTTTCCCGATGAAAATAAGATGAGCTATATTCCATCGGAAAACGATATCCTTCCGATCAAGTTTCCCGATGTAATTCCTCGGTACGGGACTGTTCTGCTCGTAAATTGCTCCAAATCTCATCGTATTCTCATCGGATTTTGCTGCTCGGATTCTGCTTGGCCGATGAGACATATTGGATGATCGGCCGATGAGAATTTCATCGGGTTTCGATGAATGGCCGATCATCGGCCGATGAGATGATGCTGCTAGGGTTAGCACGGCAGTATAGCCTTTCTTATATTTGGTAGGTTTCCTTAAATCAACTAAGTTCAAAGACACTGTCATAGTGATGTAAGAGTTACATAACTCCAGAAAAAATAGAGTTGCGTCAATCACGTGTGAATTCTTTCCTTTTTGCCGTAATACATGTGACTGGCATTTCTCTTTTTTTTTTTCCGTCCTTGTTTATTTATTTGTTTCCCTTCTACACTTCGCTGTTGCTACCGCATGAATGGGCAAATGAAAAGAAAGAATGAAAATTCATGCTACCATTCTCTTCTGCCCGCTTATGTACACGCTGAATGATAACTTTCCGACAAACAATGCTGCTTTGACAATAAATTTACCGAAATGCATATTGTCCCATTCTCTGTTTAAAAAGATGCTCGTGCCGTTCCTGTGTATTGGTAAACAATAAATCTTCTTTCGATGCGATTGTAAAAATGACCACATTTTCGATAGGTACTGCTCGGCTGTAGCTGTGTATTTTTGCTGCTATTGTCCGGTCTTTTTGTTTCAGTATTATGAATTTTTTGTGTTTGGGTTACGTAATGCTTAAAATTCAATTACTTGCTTTTATTTATGTGCGTACCAATAGCTTATGAAATTTTGGAAATAATACAATAAAACTTTCGTGGATAGCTTTATTGTTGTTTTTTTCTCTGGCAGTAGCTATCAATAGTCTAAGATAATACAAGTATAATTTCAGCATTCAATAAATAAAAATTGTCGATATTATTTGCCATGAAAGCCGTATAAAAATTTGTGCTCTTTGCATATTGTCCATCAAACTTCAAAGTCTTCAAGGAGAATTAAGTTTGATTATGCTCTATAAAATTACTTTTCATAGTAATCGGCAGTTTATTGCGGTTAAAAATGAAAGTAGTAACTGTTATAAATACTTTCTCTGTCCAACTTTTCCCAGTTTATAGTTTCTTAGGCCTTTTAATCCTTTGAGAAACCAGAGGCTCAGTAGTAAATTATTGAAGTTTGTTGGTGTTTTGCACGAAAAAAATAATAATAAAATCAAGCGATAAATTTACCCCCGATATTAGGAGTGATTTCTTAACAACATGAAAAAAAAAATCTTTTGTAAATAATTTGCATTCAAAAATTTATAAAATAAAATTGAAAGGACTGCATAAGCAATCATTGAGAAAGCGATGCATGAGTTTCCTTTAAAAGAAATAAAAGCAAGCTAGTAGACATGCTTTAAAATAATAGAGCACAGTTTTAAAATAAACAACTGCTTTGTTTTGAAATGCAAGGAGTAATAGAAACAAAATATATTTCTGCTTAATAGTAGTAATTCAAACAGATCTCGATTACAGCACTTAATTGTTTCCAGAAATGTGTGAGTTCGACGTTAAGTAAAAGACTCCGTTTTAGGGCTTTTATTTCTTTTTTAAGTTCATGTAAGTAAGTTCCAGACACTTAGTCAAAATCTCTTGTTTTAGTCAACTATTTACTGCAGGAGAAAGTAGAAAGAGAGTTACTCGTCCCATCATTTTCATTCCTATTATTTTTCCATTTGAAATAAAGTGTAATAATTGTGTTATAGGTTCAAAATATTCAAAAATTTCACGAAAGCATTCGGCACATCCTTGACAGTTAAAAATCAAAATATTCCATGCGTTTTAAAGAAAATATTGCATAAACAACTGTTATTCATTCTTTTTAAGTCTAATTATAAACTTCTGTGAAACAAACTTCAAGAAATTTTTTGACGAACTCGTATTTTTCATGGCATAATAAGCGATTTTTACGTGTTATGAATATATGTATGAATGAATTTGCATGCACACTTATAATAATATGCTTTAAGTCTTACTTATTTCATAGCTGTATTAATTGTTTTCATACTTAAAAAAAATCCACTTAGGCTGTAGTGAATACAAAACGGTTTTAAAACCTGCATTATATGACATTGAAGAAATAGAATCATTGCCAATTACAATGTAAAAGATCTTTTAAAGAAGTTTCCAAAGCACTTGTTTTGAAATTTCTAGAATAGGTAGCCTCTTACAGAAAGATAAGCTTTCGAAGTTATGCAATTCAAGAAGTTTTGTAATCCAAGTATCGGAAAGCTTTGCAGATTTTAAGCATTGAACGGTCAAGTTTTTGATTTTAAGTTATTTTTTATCTTACAAAAAGTAAATTATGATTATTTTCTTTCGTTAAGGACTCATTATCAGGCAATTGAATCAGCAATTAGCAAAAAGATCGAAAACAAATTTGTATAAAAAGTGCTCAAAACAGTATCTATCTCAATCAATCGGTAGTTAAGAGCTCGGCATCAGCTCGGAAAAGTGCTCTAAACTGAGCATCAAATCCTCGGGAAATTTTCGCTTTTTGACATCTTGCTTTCAAACGATTCTCCCCCCCAAGCAGCTCTAGTACCTCGGAAATGTTCCAATTCCCCTTATCGTGCCCGGGCGCGACCACTCAGCAGGGTACAAGAGCGCGATATGCGTCATCGCTGGGAAAAGGTGGGGATTAAAAAAAGAGAGAAAGAGAGAGAATGCTTGATCCCCAACGCAGGTGGGTTAAAAGGAGCAGTGCGGGCCCATGTGTTTTCCTGAAGTAAACAAAGCCATCTGCCACCAATGGGAAGATGGAGAGCGGTGGACGGGGAGAGGATGCCGCTCTTTCTCTTTCATCTTCAAGCTCTCCGGGATGAAGAAAGAGGGGAGAAAATTAGAGATGCTCGGTTAGAGAAAGAGATTCTTTTTTTCATTTATTTATTTGTTGCCGCTTTGGAGTCGGGATGGGTGTTGTTTAGGGAAGTTTATTGTAGCTTGCTTGGGACGGGGGTGGGTGATGTAAAACTTTTATTAGCTTGCAGTGGCGTTTTCTTTGAGTATAAAATTAAACTCCGTAAGGCTTTTAGAGTATTTCTTATGATAGACTTTCTGTCTCTCTTACTGCAAAAAAAAAAAAAAAAAAATGTTGCTGCATTTATTTTGCTGTTCAGATATTTGGGCTGTCAAATAGGGGGAGGGGGGGAGTGAAAACATTCACACCAAAGCATTTGTTTATTTATTTTTTAAAAATTCATTTAATTTATTATTTATTTTATTTTATTTTTTGCCCCATTACTTCCTTTTCGAAGTAAAAGGAATTATGTATTTACGACAAATGTCCCACCGCTTTCTCATCTTCAATTTTCATTTTCATCATCCACGAACCACATTCGACTCATTTTTACGTCATACCTGTGCATATTTATGTACATATATTATGTATGGAGTATAAAAATTCCGTTTTGAACATGTCTAAGCCTCTTCCAATTAGGTGTCGTGATGTCTGTATGTAAAATAAACTCTATCAAAAAGCTAAAAATTGCAATGGTAATATTTCAGTTCCGAAAAGTTCTTCAGAGCCCCCTGGTACAGAGGAATTTTACAAGTTGTGAAAACATAATATTTCAAACCAAGATCTTTTAAAACTTCGTATTCACTTTTATTATTCATATTACATTTATTACTATTATTATTATTACTATTATTACTATTCTTTTTTTTTTTCAAAAATAAAATCTTTATTTACTTAGTTTATTTGCAAACTTTTGCATTCTAAAACTCTGTAACATAATTACGCGCTCTATAAACATGCTCAAATAAATATTAATCCAAGATAATTTGCATGTTTATAAATTATCTTTCTTCTAGGAGTAAGAAAATTATTTGTGTAAAAGGGTAGCTTTCTTTTATCCTCTTTCTAGAAAATTGCCTGTATCACCAAAACTTACACATTTTTTCATTAAACTACTTGAAAAAAGACATTATTCAATAGAACTTTTTATCTGTTGTTTGCAGAAATAGTGAACAACTTGTAAATCATTCTTTCAACTGTTTTTCGGAACAGTTGCCTTTTTAAGTTTTTTTTTTTTTTAACATTTTGATATAAAATAATTTTATTTCAACCTGCGATGTTCTATTTATTACATTCATTACCACTTTTTTCTTTCATCCTGAAACATAATTTCTAGAGAAACTAATTTATTTTTCATGAACATCACTTTAGTTCTTTACTTACTATCTTGGTCAGTCACAACTTTTACTCTAATATTGTTTTGTCAATATATTAGATTAAAAACGCGTATTTCAGTTTGAAAAGATTAACAATTTTTGCTACGAAAGCAGCAACTTTGCACTACAATTGCATACCTTCTATAATATTTTTAAAACAACCCTAGAGTCACAATTCTTATACAAAGATGTTAATTTATGCCAGTGTCGTTTAGAATTTTATTGCATCATTTATTAGACTATTTTCTTTAGAATAGTTTTTATGACTATAAATAATTTGTTTAGTATAGCGGAATATATTTCAACATCTAGATTAATAACTTTGCATTTTAATGTTTCAATCTAATTTACACTACTTTCGTAAAATTTTATTCAATAAACACGTTTTAAAAGAAATTTATCTTTCTTATCCAATTCCTCAAAAAGAAGTGAAAATCATAATATGCTTGATTTTAGATAACGATATTGTTTTCCTATTCCCCTAATGGCTCTTAAATTACACCCAATACTAATTTTCAAATATTCCTTCTCAAGACTCCCCCCCCCCCCCAACCCACCGCGTTTCTGTTCTGTGTATCGGAAACAAAATATTTCCCTCTAATACACCACACTCTTCTGACACTCACACGGAGTTATTTTTTTTATCACAAACGCCACGAAAAGAAAAAAATAAATAAATAAACGAAAATAGCAGTGGAAGACTTTTTTCACCCCCGACTATAGATTAAGGATTTATAAAAGCAAAATGAAAAAATCGTCTGAAAATAATGAAAGCTCTTTCCCCGCTTTTCCCTCTCTGTGCGCGTTGTTTATTTGTTTTTAATACCACATAATTACTGCCTATACCCCTGACTTAATGCACGCTCAATCTTCCTTGGCTTAAGAGGGAGGGGAAAAAATAAATATGAAGTCACTGCATTGAAAACTATAATTTAATGCAAAGTGGTAAGAGTCCAACGTGAAATCAAAAATTATATGTTGCATTGTTATGAATGCTTTATTTTTTGTTTTTGGTTTGTGTTTTAACTGCTTTCAGAGCAAGGAATCTTATGGAACTTTGGTGCGTTGAGGTTTTTTGTTTTCTTTTTTTTTATTAGTTTAAGGTTTAAATTATGTCATGTTTATATTATTTAAAGTTGTAATTAAAAAGCATATTTTTTCACTTGAAACACAAAAATATGTTTCAATTCAAGGATCCTATCTCTTTTAACAATTTTGTTATTTTATTACCAATTTGTTTTGTTACACTCATACCACTATGATGCTTAATTATATAAATCTTCAGGGATGGGTTTTGTTGTTTATAAATTAGTTTTTGGAAAAATAAAAAAGTTTATATCTATGAAAAAAGTTGGAAAAAAATAACTTAATTAAAAAAATTAATTAATAAATAATGTTTATTAAAAAAATCCTTAAGTAATTTAAATTTTAAAAATAAATAAAAATAATTTAAATAAATTAATAAATTAGCTCAAGACCCCCACCCCCCAAAAAATTTTGTCGCAACTTGCGCCATAATCCCCTCTGCGAGCACCCCAGGCTAAAAACCCAACTGCCGATTAAACCTACCAGCCTCGGAAGTGAACTGCCGACTAAAAGTCCTTTTCTCAGAAGCTATCTGTTGCTTAAACGTGCATTAAGTATGCTATCCGTAGTTCAAACGTGCATCTAATACGCTGTTTTCAAAAGATACTTATCAAATGAGCTAGTTGTCAACAGGCGAATTGCATTGAACGATTTTTCCAGAGATTTTTACAACAGAGATTTTTTTTTTGTTGCAAAAACTGTCAACAGACTAAACGTACTTATCTCAGAAGCTATTGGTTTCTTAACAACGTGCATTGAATACGCTATCTATTCTATTGAATACTTTATCTGTTTAAAAAAAAGTGTTATCATATAAGCTATCTGTAAACAAGACAGACTTAATGATCTTCACTCACCAAAAGTTTTATTACTTGCTTGTCGCACAAACTTTCAGCTGGCTAAATGTATCGATTGCAAAAATTGTGTATCGTATAAGCGCACCTATTTTAGAAGCTATATTTTGGCTAAAGGTTCTTGTCACAGAAAACTTATCAATTAAAATTGCTTAGCTCTGAAGCTATCCGTTGCTTGAACATGCATGGAATAAGCTATCAGTAGCTCAAACGTGCATCGAATACGCTATCTGTTGCCACTTATCACATCAGTTAGTTGTGAACAAGATGGATTGAAGGATTATTCCTCACAATATTTTTTGCTATTTATTAGTGGCGTGTACTATCAGCTGACTAAACTTACCTACTGCAAAAACGATGTGTATTGTACTTCAAACGTGCTTATCCACAGAGGAAATCAATCAATTTTCTATTTTGCCAAAGTTATCTGCCAACTAAGCAGATAGTTGCTGTGATAACTGACCAAAACAAATCGCCGTACTTAAACGTACTTATTGCAGAAGCTACGGGTATGTGCCGTCTAAAAGTTTTTGCCACATAAACTATCTTCCAACTTAGTGTAACTATTTTAGAAACTATGTTAGAAACTTTTTATTCTAGCTGACTAAATCAATTTATTTTTTGAATAAACAGGATAGTCATACATTAGGTAATTTGCCTGAAGGGAAAAAAAGACTCATCTGCAATCAAAACACTCTTCTCATAAAATCTAGTTGCCGATTAAATGTACGTATTGCATTAGTTACGTGTCATCAGTATCGAATTATCCCGGCTCACGAAAATATTAATTAAATTAAATACTTGTAACACACAATTTTTTGTGAACATAAATGAGTTTATCAGTAAAAATAGTTATCGACATAAAGGTAGACAAAATAAAGTAATCATCATAATACTTGTCGCTGAGATTGTTGTGAAACTAATGACCTAAACCCTTGAACTGAACTACCTTTTCTCGAACTATTTTAGCTTAAGTTCCATTTTACATGATTTTCCCCAATTAACTTGTGATTCTCTTTAACTGGCAGATACATAAAGGACTGTCCAATCAAATTCAAGACCAGCCTACTTCGCCTCGATAATGCTCGAAATTACTGACTTAATCCAATTCGCCTCTCAATCCTTCATTAGGGCTGAGAAAAATGAAAAAATAAAAACAAAAACTGTTGGCTTTTAAAAGCGGTTATCAACGTAAAACGCATAAAGAGAAATAAAGTATTTTTCTCTCCTTTCTCCTCCTCGCGATTAAGAAAATATTGACTGCTGCCAATGATGATCATTGGCAATGAAATTGAGAAACAATTCGCTCGCTCTCCGCTGTATTTACTGATTTTGAGAGAGAATTTTGAATGGGAGATAGATTTATTTGCGACCGGTTTTTAGCTAGCATCGAAAGCTTTTATTGTCTTTAAAAGTTTTAAAGTGTTTTGAAACAGGCCCGAGATAATTATGCTCGAAGTTTCTCAAGTTCTGTGTAAACCTCGCTCATCGCTCTTTCTTATTGTAGAGGCGTCATCACTTTTCTGCACTTAGCGTATTAGTTTTGATTTATCTCTTGAATAATTTTTCTATCTCATTACGCAGTTTTTTCATCCTTTTAGATAAATAATATGATTTCGTTTGTATATGGGAGTGTGAAAAGCAATTTTTCTAATAACAGCATTCAGAGGAAAAATATCTCAATTTATCCTGCGCTGATGATGATGTTATTACTGCAATAATGTACTTCAAGGTACAGAAAAGTAATTTTGAGAAACACACTATTCTTTAAAAGATCAGATGATATTTTTGAGTGTCATATTTAGCGTTTCTGACGGTGAAATGGTTTTTGGAGTTTTAAAATGCAATTTTATATATTAGAGAAAATTTTTCAGTTACAGATTGTATTTTTAGACAACAGGCGAGAATTTTGATTTAAGCTTATGCATTTAGATATGTTATTGAAATACTTCATAACTTATACTTCGACTTTGAAGTACTTTTAAAAAACCTAACGGAAATTCTTTGACGAAAAATAATTTTAATGACCAGATTATTCTTTAAAAGGTCAGACGATATTTTGAAATTTTGTGTGTTAAGTTTCAGACGATGAAATAGTTTTAGTTTTGCGCTGATATTTTAATATCGGAGAATATTTTCAGTTACAGCTCAAATTTTCAGACGTTAGACGATAATTTTAATTTGAAATTATGCCGTATGTAAGTGCGTAGGGTAGTTGATTATTTCGGTCACAACCAAAAGTGTTTCTTAAAAAGCCTTTCAGCTGTAATTTTACTAATAGATTTTAGGTTATAATTTTTTCTTAATTGTTTCAGCGTTTTATAATTATTTATTTCATTTTTTGCGAATTTCGGTCAGCAGTAACAAGAATTAACTTGAAATAAAGCATGAAGTTAAATTGAACTTGTGTTTCGGAAACATTCTTCTTTTTTTCTTTTCTTCTCTCTTTTTTTTCTTTTTGATTGGAACCAGTTTGGCAAACATAATTTTTTAATGGTGGGATCAGGTTGATAATAACTCCTTTTTTACTTACATACAAAGATTGTCAATATGATTTCAAACCAATAGATTCTGTTTTTTGTTAATCCCCTTTGTTGCACCTCTGGTTGTAACAAAACGAAATACATTGAATACTTTAAAACACGAAACAGAGCAGTAATGAAATGTTGTATTTAATAAAGTCGTAGTGTTTAAAGATTGAAATAATCATTAAACTTTATTGAACATTTTTTCGTTAACAAAAACTAAAACTGAATTTTGTCTTGTGAACTATTTTACTTGTAAACAAATCGTAACAAAACGAATAAAATTATTCTTTTTAAGCGCATCATTAAATAGGGAGTGAGAGAGAAGAGAAGTGTTATGCATTTATGTATGTACGCTTATGTGCTTTGTCTATTTTATGTGTAATATATGTTCAACATATCGCACATCCAGAATGAAAGGGGCACATCTCAAAATGGCTGTTTTGAGAAAAATCAATTTGAAAATTTTAACTTTTTAAAATCCTTGCCCTGGCTCTAATAACTATTACAATTAGCCAAACGTTCATTGCTTGGTTGATTAAAGGTTCTGCTAGGTGACTATGGTGTGTGTTTCACGGCCAATTTTAAATAAGTTGGTAATTAATGAGAAGTGCCCCTTTCATTCTCCATTTTCGTGGAGAATGAAAGGGGCACATCTCAAAATAGCTATTCTTACGGGCATCGGCTTGTACACTATTTAATTTTTTTTTGAAGTTCTTATCGGACTTTAACCTACCTATTGCTGTTTCGTTTCAGAACGATATTAAATAAAATTTTAATTCTTAACGATTTGACGCTAGATTACATAATACTATTTTTCTTGTTCTAAAAAAAAGAGCCCTTCATAAATTACTTGTACACAAACAATTTATACTCAATAACAAACAATTAAAATGAGTGTCATTTAAAAAAAATCAAAATTACTGTTTTCTTAATTGTTTTTAAAAAAGTACTAACCATAATTTGCACCAAAGAAGCTCAGCGAACTCTGATTATCAAAGATGTGCCCCTTTCAAACTCAATTCTCCCTTCACAATCTGCAGAATCGACAGAATGATAAGGGCATAAGTTGCTTTTTAGCTGCAACTGTTAACTCTAGAAAAAAATGGGTCAGTTTCTCATGTAAGGTGTACTAAGGTATGTTTTTTAAAAATATTTCCAAAAAATGCAATTTTTGAGATGTGCCCCTTTGATTCTGGATGTGCGATATATCCTTTGCTATTCCAGAAAAAAATTGAAGTGACGGTCTGCATAGAAGAATTTTGGATGGTTTTACGAAATCATATTGTACTCTCAATTTTCGTTGACTTTTTCAAACTATTATCCCTATTGGAAAAAAAATCACCGGTATTAAAAAATATACCGGCTTATGAAACACCGGAACCGGAACCACATCCCGGTAGTCAATACCAGAATTTATCCGGAACCGGTGTTTCATAAGCCGGTACTTCAGATCCCGGTAGACTGTACCGGAACCGGTGTTTCATAAGCCGGTACTTCAGATCCCGGTAGACCATACCGGAACCGGTGTTTCATAAGCCGGTACTTCAGATCCCGGTAGACCGTACCGGAACCGGTGTTTCGTAAGCCGGTACTTCAGATCCTGGTAGACCATACCGGAACCGGTGTTTCATAAGCTGGTACTTCAGATCCCGGTAGACCATACCGGAACCGGTGTTTCATAAGCCGGTACTTCAGATCCCAGTAGACCATGCTGGACTTTATCTGGAACTGGTATTTCATAAGCCGGTACTTCAGATCCAGTAGTTCATTCAAAAATTTATATCCTACAGAGTCCATCCTGACATTTTCTGGAATGTGTCATAAGTTATAAAGTAATATAATTAAATCAACTTATATGTGACTTATCAATATCCACACATTAAAGAACCAGAGAAATGAAATTAACATTAATAAAAACCATGTACAGTCAATTCCCGACTTACGCGAGGGATGCGTTCCAAGACTCCTCGCGTGAATTGGAATTTCCCGTTGTAGAAAAATGCATCAATACGGATTTTTTATTAGCATACCCAATTATTTTAGGCATTTATAAACACCCCTCACACCTTTTTGAACCATTTTTTAACTATAAATTACCATTTCTTACCTAGATAATTGAATAGATCATTTCTAGATACATAATAATCATAGATACTATATAATAGATAGTTGAATTTTTACTGTAAGAAAGAAAAACTGCTTCATTCGACACAAAATACTGTTACTATCTACAAAATTCTTGACCAATGAGATATATATAGAAATGAAACAATAATATACTTGCAGTATGAATTAAAAATAAAATGCAGCAGTGTAATAGTTCTGAGCAGTGGATATATTAGACATAGTTACAGCTGAAAAAATAAACATGATGAGTTAGGCTGTGCTTTCGAATCGTTATCAGTCTTATGAAGAAGAGGAAGAACAAGAAAGAGTGATGATTTGATCATCGGCTTTTCTTGGATCATCGCGAGATTTTTTCCGGATCGGTTATTTTGAATACGCTGAGTCAAAGCGATGTTTAGACTCGCACGAACTTCCGCTTTCAGTGGTGCTAAATGGATCAAATTTAATCAAACCCAATAATTAATCAATAACCTACTCGAAGTTACGCCAAGCGTACGAAAATTTCACTTTACAGGAGAGGAATTCGAGTTCTTTGGATTTTTTTCCTCCTCAGAAAAAACTTGCGTTATAGCCGGATCGTGTTGTAGTGGGGTTCCACTGAAGTGTATTTTTTAGTAATTGATTAAAAAACAAATATAGACTATATTTAATCAGAAAAGTGTTTAATTAGAATTCTATCAATTGTTTAGTAATTTGTTTTTTGTTTTGTTTAGTCCATTATTTTGTCGGACAGCATTTTCCTCACTATCACTGACGAGGACAGTTGTATGGACTATCTCTTCTTTACCTTTGTATTCACTGTTCTTTACTGATAAAAACTTCTGGAGCTAGTTCCATCTGCAGAAAATAAGAAAGAAAAACCTGATAAAACATTAAGACCAACTGAACATTTGACTAAAATACATTTCAAGCATACTATTAATTACATGTAGACCAAGGTTTGTCTTTACTCCTACTGAAAAAAGAACTTTTTAGTCATAAAAAATACTATCTTCAGACTACAGTCAATGCTCGTTATAATGACCACACATTATAAAGACCACCCCAATATAATGACCAGTGGGAATATCCACAACTTTTTCCCTATATACTCTATGTCAATTTTCTTTTGGCATAAAATCTTTCTGTGTCGGTCTAATCAAACATATCGACCAAATTCAGCTGTCATTGTTTCCGACACTTTTTCCTAATTGAGCATGTTTTAAAATTTTCAACTTGAAAAGACTTTGGTTATTGTGTACGGACAAAGCACCAAGTTTTCAGTGCTCAGTGAAACTTTGACAGGAGGAGGAAAAAAAATAATGAATGATTTTCAGATGAAGGTTTGACAATAGTTCCTATTGAAAAGAAATGCTTCTAATTCTATTTATGATTTTAAAATGTTTTATAGGAAAGCTTAAAAAAAAAAAAAAAAAAAAAAACACTATCTCATACATAACTGAAATAAAAAAAGAAAGTTTTGCAAAAAGGCAAACAATTACAGTCGAGTCTCAATATAACAAGCACTCTATTTAGCAAAGTTCTCTATATAACGAAGTATGTTCTGCGACACAGAAAGTTTCAGTAAAAAAGCATGTAAATTTGTCTCCCTTTAACGAATATCAAATGGCCCAATTTCTGTATTGCGAAGTTATTATGGGAGAAAGTGTCAATGTTCTGGAAGATAGAAGTCTTTCTTCTACTGCTTTTGTGAAGGCTTACTTCACAC
The DNA here is from genome assembly GCA_038373865.1 of Uloborus plumipes. Lineage (NCBI taxonomy): Eukaryota > Metazoa > Arthropoda > Arachnida > Araneae > Uloboridae > Uloborus > Uloborus plumipes. The sequence continues at coordinate 62,365 of JAXGGA010003535.1, read as the reverse complement.
ATGTGAAGAATCACTTGTGAAGAAGTTGCTCATAAACTTCTTCACACATGTGAAGAAGTTTATGAACAACGTGTTTCCAAAGTGCAGCAAAAAATCACGGACAATTTTCAAAGTAAACTAGTGTCGTCGACCAAGTTCAGGTTTGGTTCTTTCAATTTATTAATGTAAAAATTTGCAAAAATTCACCAATTATACTACAGATGCAAGCAGCATTCCTGATACAATTTAATAGGTTAATAAATTAATTTAATTAGTTTTATTTCTTAATTCATTCACTGCGTTACATTTATAACTTCAACATATGCACAGTATTTATCTCTTGCTAAAATGCATTTATTCCAAAAATAGTAAAGTGAGAATTGACCTAATGTTCCACTTACACATGTATAGCCCCTATTGAAAAATTAAGCATAGAAATTTACTATTTTCTTCATAGCGAAGTTTCTATATAACGAACCTTTTCAATGGTCCCTTGCAACTTCGTTATATGGAGACTCGACTGTATTTCTATTTTCTTCAGAAAATAAATGATTTATAAGTATAATTCTCCCTACTATGTTTTCTAACTGAAAATCTGCTTATTATTTTGTTATGCATTTTGCGTTAATATATTTTTTAATCCCAGTGAAAAAAGAAAAAAAAAATGAGTACTTAGTTGAAATCCTTAAAAAATCATCAATTTTACTTATAAGACTGAAGACATGATGCATGCGTATTTAAAAAGAATTCTACCTCCTATAATAACCACTCCTTATAAAGACCTTTTTCTGCGGACAGAGACTCATTATATCGAGCATTGATTTTATGAGGACTAAAATTAGAACTTTTAGTTGTTGTAAGCATGAGTGCAAGACCTTCCGTCTCAGGACGGATTTCCGTCTTGACGAAATCACCGAGACTGACATCGGGACGGAAAAAAACCGATCTCATTCCTTCAGTTTTTTTTTCCAAAGACAAAAATTAACGAAACATAAAATCGGATTTCTCTAAGACACCCTTTTACTTGTCGATGTTTACAGGTTTGGCATAAAGTTAACATTGGGGTTGTTTTTCACGCCTTTACCCGTCAGTCTCGATTTTTTACGCATTTCGAAATCAGATTGCATTTTGTGCTTGCCATTATTTTTCACTTATCTTATGTTTCATATTCCACAACAGAAGACTTGCATGATCGTCGTTTTGCCACACCCCTTCGGGAATTTCAATGCAGCTGCACCCGAGTTGGGTTTAGCTGGAGCATAAATATCCCCCCCCCCTAAAAATTATCACAGATATTTCAGATGGCAATCGAAATTTAGTAATTTAGGCAGCAAAATTATGCATTATTAGTCGGAAAATATGAGTTACCAAAACTCTTTTTTTTCATCATTTTTAAAGCAAAATTTTGGTGATCATAGTTAAATGTCATATTTGCGTGCATAATATTTAAATCAACCCTTTGCATTCATTCTTTTCTATTATTCTTAATTTTGTGCTTTTTCAATTAAATTTGAGCAAATTTCGAGAATCTGATCCCTAAAAAAAATAATTAAATCAAGCCCTCACTCTAATATTATCAAAAACTAATATATTTTGATTTTAGACCTTTTTTCAATCCCTGAGGATACGTTTCTGAGCCTCATACCTTTCCCTAACGTCAACCAGATATATCCTGCAATCGCTTTTTAAGACATCATTTTCGAAAAAAATTTGGCCAAGTGCCTTCGAATCTCCTCAACAGCACTAAAAAGTTTAAACTATTTTTAAAGCAGCAATTTTAAGGAGTGAGAAAGTCCTTGAATACTCCATTCCCCTGACGTTATCAAATATGTATTATAATTTTGTTAGTACAGCTGTGATCTAGAAAAACTTCCGAGGTTACTACTTCAGAACCTTCCTTTCCTAACATTATCGGAGATCGTCTAAAATTTCAATTTTAAAAAACTGCGCGGGAAGAGTACCTACATTCGCCTAATCTTTAGATAAACCACAGCTTATTCTGATATCACCAAAGATCGTCTAAAATGAGGTTTTTAGAACTCAAATTTCGAAAATCCCCCCCCCCCCATTTTTGCTTGAATTTTCCTTTCACTATGGTCTTACTACTAAAAATAAAATGAGTACTAAACCCCTAGTTTTGACACAGTAAAATCAATAAGTATTTGTCCCCCCCTCTGAGCACGCATGGGGGGGGGTCTCAAATATTTTCCGTCTTGGAAGCATGGCCAAACTTGCACCCTTGGTTGTAAGAGAGACCCGCTCTGTAAATATATGTGCTTCTTTGGCATCTTGTTAAAACAAAAAAAAAAGAAAGAAAAGAAGAGAAAATATGATACTGTTTTGAATGATAATGAAATGAAATGAAGGAGAGAGGGGGCTTTTTCAAGCTAAGCACTGTGACCAGAGGTCTATGATAAGATTGTTTAAGATTAGCCACTATTTAAATATTGCAGTCAAATTAGAATACAAATAAATCCCAAAGATGAACGAAGATTTGTTTTTACTGCCAATTGCTTAAAATTTTACACGCGTTTTATTGAGTTTTATATGAAACAATATATGAAGAGTCGTGATGACAACACAGCACTGTTTCCCGAATACATTTGCGCTAAAAAGAATAAAATATTATTTTTTGGAGAAAAAAAGGGGGGGGGGGCTGTCTTCCAAAGTGCGGCTGGAAAGTGCTCTAACAAAAATAATAATATTATTATTTGAAAACTATCGATAACACTTTTAAGCATAAGTTGCGGCACAAAAACACTAGGTAAAATCATACGTAATCATAGCTTAGGTGTTTTTCCTGAAAATGTAAACAAACATGGTAACACGTTATTTTGCCTGTTGTTTTTGCGCCGACTTCAAAACCTTTGCTTAAAAGTATTATCGATAGTTTCCAAAGAATAAAATTATTTTTTACTTTTTAGAGCACGTTTCAGCAGCACTTTGGAAATCAGTCCCCCCTTTTTCCATTTTATTTGTATAGATTACACTTTCTGATAAACAAGCTTCCTTGAATGCTGATTTTAAATTCAATTGCGACAATTTTAAATCCACATCTGAATATGTTCCCGACTTCCACATATTTTTACCCATAGAATTATTGAAGTGGCATAATAATTGCTATTTTTTTTTATCAAGATTTATTTACATGTATGTTTACATATGTACATAAAAAACAGATTGGCTAATCTTTGAAATATTGTAACCATTTTGTAGACACTGGGCGAATATTTTGCGTTAACAATTGTAATGCTTTTCTTATTTTTTCTGCCGATCCCCAACAATCATAACTGAATAATAAGTTTTCACATGCATTTCAACACATGGCTATTCTTATTTTACTTGGTTCATTACCGTTAGTTTTTCACTCATGTAACTAACTTTATCGCTGCTTCATATTTTATCATCATATACTGTGCCATATCCGTAACCAGACTTAAGCTTTGAGGAGGGTTTTACAAACAAATTTCTCATGAAATCTTCTACATGATCAATAAAATTTGATTTCATTTGTATATTCTACTGATTTTTGAAATGCAGGAAGGTTACTTTAAGAGTGCACTGATCTGAACGAAAAAGCAATATTGTTTCATTAGAAATGTTTTTCGTGATTACTATACAGTAAGAAAAATTACTGAAGCTTTTACAGTTCTTCAAAAATTTATTTCTCATTAAATTGAAAGAAAAATGAATTCATAAAAAAAAGTCAGTATTAACATGTTAAGCTGATAGTTAGGATATATATATACAAGGTTTTTAACCACTGATTATAAGATACCAGCACCAAACTCACCTATTAGTACTGGGGAAGAAAGCTGCTCATACAGCAACACTTCAATGATAGGTAATCAAGGGTCAAAATAAAAAGAAACTTGGTCTGTTAACGGACCGTTCATGAAAATCCATAATTTAAAAAGGAATCTTTCGCAAAAACCAAAATGCAAAAAGTTGCTCCGTTACGAAATTCGTGGTACAAAATATTACCAAAAATTTGATTGTAGAGAAAATTCAATAACGAGCAGTAAGCAATATTGAGCAGTAATCAAGCAAATCAGACAGTTGAACTTGGCTAATGTCTTAAACCTGAACTATTGCTTCCCAGGAAATACATGTTTGATCTTGTGAGTTACCAACCACTTCCTAATTTACCAGTTTAGATAAAATCCATTTAACATGAAATAATCACCATAGCACTTTTTTTTTTTTTGGTGCTCTAAGGGGGAGGGGGGCACGAGACTTGATTTTATATTTAAAAAAATGTAAATCATTTAAGTTTACTTAAATGCAAATAATTCACTTCTTACATTTGCTAGAATTATCAATTATTACAATGCTTCATTATTTGGAAAATTTTTAATGCAATACATGTCATTCAACTTCAAAAAAAGTCAACAATCAGTTGGTAAGAAAAACAAATTTTGGAAAAAATATTAATTTACTCCACATCCATATTAAAAATGTGAGATAAAGCAGTCTTGGATTTTTGATATAATCAGCATGTAAATAGTAAAAAGTTATTATAACAGCACGTTGCATTTTATAGATGAGTCATATATGAAGTTCAAAAATAATACTAAACTTCAATTACGATTGAGTTCTATAAATTTATTTATCCTAAAAATAAGTGGAGGTAAACAAAAAAAAAAAAAATTCTGTTTTGAAAAAAAATTAGCCTTATAAATTTAAACAAAAACATCTTTATGATAAAATACTAGTCAAATCAAATATCAAATTGTAGGAAAAATTAAATAAATGATATTCGGTGGAAGAATTTTTAGTTTTTCTGGTTGAACAGTGTTGTTGTAAAAGAAAAGGAGGAGGGGCACTCACCAAAAGAAAAAGGATGATGAACCAATTTACATTACATTTGTTTAAAAAAAAAATGCATGAGTAAAAATGAAATACTGATATATCAAATACATGCAGTCGGGAAACATGGGTAAAAATTTTAAACTTGCCTGATAGGAATAAGGTAGGTTTCTTTCCTTCTTCTGTCCCATTCCTCGCAATGAAACATGCTTCGTTTGAGCGATTCAACATAAAACAAACAAATTGAAACTAGTTAATGAATGATTTAAAGAATAATGACAATACTGATATTTTAAAAGTAAAGTAATAGATTTTTTACATTGATACTAAACTAAAAATAGTTACACAATTCACAATTTTTAAAAATACAGTCAAACCTGGTTATACCAGCAGAAAAATGACTAAGCCATTTTGCTCCGAGTGTTGGGAAAGACTGAATTCAAATTAAATAACGTGAAAATGATGGAAAGCCTTATTATTTTAACATTTTAAATAGCTAAAAATAAACACATAATTAAATAAGGAAACAATAATTGCAACTGAAAGAATTATTTTTCGGTGGTTAAAATCCAACTGTTATAATTTTCTGCAAATTTTAATTTTTAATGCCACCATCCAATAATTGGAAGCTTTCAATATTTTTCATAAAAAATTGGATGGATAGAATTTCACAAAAGATGTTTCAGAGGAGAAACAATCGAAAAAAAATTAACATTTATTATGGTTTGTAATAACCAAGTTTTAAAAATTTATTGAACTATTCATTTTTTAATTTCCTAAATTAATAGGGATTCATGCTAATTGCAAGCTTGCTTTTTAATAGAGTTCAAGTGCAATAAGCAATAGTTTATGATATGAACACTAAATTTATATGAAGCGACTTGAAACATTAATAAAAAACAAGCTTAAAAATTAGTATAAGTAAAAAAAATCTCAAATTAATACCGATCTTATATCCAGAAATAAATTCTAGTAAATAAAGACTTCGTTCACGAAATAAATTTTTAAGCAAGACATAATGTATTTTTTTAAAACCAAGAAAAATTAAATGTAACGTATCAATAGCTTGACATCCAAGGTACAAAATATAACTTTAAGAATTTTTTCGGTAAAAATTTCCACACACATAAAATCCAGATTAAAATGAAGCTAAATAGCGCATTTGTTTTAATGGACAATGAAAAAATAATTCCAGGCAGATTTTAATTAGCTGCAAGCAACAGCGTTTCATTCAACATGAGTGAATTGATGTAAATTAACAAGGAAGTTGATTTAACTGATTGATTATTTTAATTAAACATCAATAAAATAATTAAATAAAATTAACGTACCTGTATGCACACGATGTTTTACCACGTGCAACTGCATGTCCAAATGGTAAACAAAAGGTCCCACGACGTCAGTTCGTAAGTTACAGCTACAGTGAATCACAGAAGGAGGGAATGCGCGGAGCAGGGAGGCCCGGAGCATTTCAATCAACACGTGTTAAACTTTACTTTGTGTAGCTGTGTTAATTCAAACGTTTCATTTTTCAAATTTTTATGAAATCGAAGTTATTTTGTTCTTTTTTCGTGGAAGTTTTCAAACTTCTGTACGTCAATGAGGAGATGTGGGAACATGGGACATCAAGGACCCAAATCCAGGGAGGATTTGGGGATACTTATAAATATTTTTGGGACATAAAAAATTGTACATCTAATTGTATTATATGTATCCACGATGGAAGAAAATGTTCTGCCTGACACACTTCAAAATATTTTGTTTAAAAACATCAAAAGCTGTACTATTTTTTCTTAACAATTTTAATTTTTCGAATTTTTTTTAAATTTTGCTTTTGCTTTTTTTTTGGATGTTTAGTGAAATAATTGAAGTATAGTTATGACCCCCCCCCCTTCACTTTGAAAACTTTCTCGCTATATGACCCCCCCCTCCCTCCGTTATTTCCAGCAAAATGTAACTAAAAAATGAGATAAATATGTTGCACATTACCACCTATGGTAAACTGCACACAAGACGAATATTGGAGCATACATTCAGTGACAGAAAATGATGCAAATTCATTTTCCTGGTTTAGGTATCCCCTGGCCAGGTTTTTTTTTTCATTGTTATTTTGTGTCACTACGCCCCATTCCCTCTTACAAAAGACCTTTTTTTTTTTTTTAAGTTGTACGTAATGTAGTTCACACTTTCTTCTGGAACAATTCATTTTTAATTATGTGGTATAGTGAAACCTTAAAAATAAGCCTATTTTAGAAAAATGTTCCGATCATGAACGCGTTGTGTGATGTATCAAACAGAGAATAATGTAACGTTTAACAGATTAAATATATCATACCAAATTTGAAAATGCTTCTGCACTTGTAATTTGAATTGCTTTTCTTCCTTCTTCTGAATTTAATTTAATTTAATTTATTTATTTTGAGGATTTCCCATAGTGCAACAAAACTAGTCTCCTGTCATGCCAATGTTGCATTATTATGCTTATTTGGCTGTTCTGGCCACTGCACTGGTACCATTTAAAATGTATAAAATAAGTATGATGTGCACTTACATCTGAAAAATTTTGTCCCTTTTATGACCCCCTTTTCCTTTAAATGTTCAGTTTTATTTTGAATTTTGAAACCTCTTTTTCGGATTCTCATTTTTGTTTAAAAAGCACATGAATAAGTTTTTCACAACTATACCTCTTTAATTCGTTACAAATGGGGCAAGACAGCTGGTAAAAGTCTTATCAAAAATAATTATGATTAAAAAATAATATTTAAGCTGATTAAGGATCATTTGCCAATTATCAATTAATCGGCATAAAGCCGATTAATCAAGGAATTCTAGGCTTCAATTTTTAAAAAATAAATTAGAAATCCCTTTTCTGCATCATTTTCAAATCTGCTGTTTAAAATACAAAAAGCTTTTTTCTCGGTTTACTGGCCGCCATTGAAGTTTGCACGTGCAAAGCACAAAACTTTGAAAAAGTGTTTATTAGTTTTAAAATGATGAGACCGAAACCATATATCAGCAGAACAATATAGTTTAAATTAATTCTGAAGTAATTTGGGATCCAAAATTGAATGGAATGTAGGGAGTCAGATATGAACTTGGAAATTTATTGATGCAACAGCGAAATTAACCGACAAGCAAATAAAATCTCCCAGCCCCACACTAACTTAAAAAAGAGAAACTGAAATCATACCTCATTTTAAATTTAAGTGGGAAAAAGAATTTTGATATAATTTCAATCGTTCAGAATTTAAACAATATTTCACGAAAAAATTTAAATCTTTGTTTCAAAATGACAGTTTTAAACTTTAAGTTACGATCAGTGTAGTACGCCAGATTGGCGTAGTACGCTAAGTCGCATCCTCGTGTTCCGATGGACCGGGGTTCTGACCTCAGCTGGAGTGAAAGTAAAATTTCGTACACAAACTCAAAATTACGGCAATTTTTTTTTTTTTAATCCATATTTTTTTTTAGAAAAATATTTATACACAAATTTAAAATTACAGCATTTTTTTTTTTTTAAATTTAGATTTTTTTTTTAAAGAAAAATATTTGTCAACTGTTTTTACAACCGCAAAAAAAAAAAAAATTCTTTTTACAAGAAAATTCAAATGTGTAATTGTTTAATAACAAAACACGTATTTTTTGCTCTAAAGTAAACTATTCAAAAATGATAATAAAATTCCAATGATTAATCCGAAAAAAGGAAGAAAAAAAAGGCGTTTTATTTTATTTTTTTTAATCATTATCTTTTTTTTAAAAAACATTTATTATATTTTTTTACCCTGAAATATGCCAGTTAAAAAATAAATAAATAAATACGGAAATTTAGTGTTTTAGTTTAGTTTGTTTCTATAATAATTTTAAAATAAAATTTTAAGTTTTGATGTTAAAGGAAAAATAAACGTCAGTAAAATTATATTTTTCATTTTAAAATAAATTCATAGTTAAAAGAAAAAAAAAACTCAAAGTGTACCATTATTTTAAAAATTGAGTTTGGAAATATTTTAGTACAATAGTATCGTATTTACAATATTAATTAATTAATTCACGACTGTTCTGTTTTTGCTAACCAATTGTCATCACGAAAAAAATATCCTATTTATAGTAATTATTGAAGCTATAAAGTTCCTTCAAAAAACAGTTTTAATAATTTGAAGAAAATAATTCAAAGGAAAAAAATATTCTTTGTAAAACAACACAAAAAAAAATCTATTATGCAAAAAAAAAAAAAAAAAATCAATTGAAAGCAAAAATATTAATAAAAATGCTTGAGTTGCAGATTATTTTATTTGCAAAAATTACAATGCTAGTGCTGAAAATTATTAGAAAAAGGCATTTATTTGTCTAGCTGTGATTTAAAAGTTTTGTTATGAGCAAAGCAGTTTTTACAAACATTCAAATCAGTACCTTTTAGGATGCTGTCGTATATATTCTGGTTTCAAATCTCCAGTATTTTTGGTGGCTCTTTCCAGTATAGTTTTAATCCAGTCCCAAAGTTTCCATTATTGTTTCATACCGGCTTCAGAATTTCAAGTATGATCGAAAGCTGGTATAAAAATTTCTGATCTGGTTTTTTACTAGTTTCAAAATTTCCAGTACGTTTAAAACCACTATAAAAAATCACAGTTCAAATCGATACCAGTTTCAAAACTTCCAGTAAGATTTCATACCGGCTTCAAAATTTCAAGTATGATCGAAAACTGGTATAAAAATTTCTAATCTGGTTTCTTACTAGTTTCATAATTTCCAGTACGTTTAAAAACCACTATAAAAATTTCCAGTTCAAATCGATACCGGTTTTGAAATTTCCGGTACGATTTCATACCGGCATTAAAATTTCCAGTATGCTTTTCTTGTTTCCAGTACATATAATACTGGATCTGGTATTATTTTGATACTGGTTTTTGGAATTTTTTCCAATAGGGATAGCTCTTAATTTCAATCAGTTTTTAAATAATTATATTTCTATCTTGATCCAAATCAGTGAATGTTGCTAAATATTTCGTACAATCAGAGCACGCGTGCATTTATTTCAGAAAATCTATGTTTTTTTCAATTTTAAAATAATTATTGTTCGATGAATTTCACTTTTAAGAAATGATAGCTGACGCTATATTAAAATGCTTGAAATAAAATACTCATTTGTCAGAAAAAGATATCTACTATGACACATACGTTAACAGCTCCTCCTGGTGGTCAGAGACTGAAGTGATTAGCGAGCGGTTTTTGACGAAAAAAAAGTGCTCAGCTATTGGAAAAGTTTAGGAAGGGAAAAGAAGAAAAAAATACCTAGAAAAATAAAAACCGAACGGTTTAAGCTTGATTACCTGTACCCTATTTTATTTTATGCCCTTAATTTTTTCCTTTAATTTTTTTCCCTGAAAGGTTTCGGAGGAAGCTTTCTACCCTCTTTTTTCTTATTTTTATTTTTACTTTTATCCACATAAGTTTGATGATCGTTTGGGGGCAATCAAGAAAGTCATTGTCTTATTTTAAAGTATATAGCCTGGAATAAAACGAAAAAAAAGGAATCAGGGAAAAGGGGGATAGAAAACGGATTTCGAGGAAAAAAAAAGAGTTCTAAAGAAGAACGAAGTCTGAGAATCGGTGAAGAAACTACTTTGTAATATCGGTTTTAAAGCCCTCGGACTTGGTTTTAATAGTGGTCCGATTTAGTAAATAAAATGGCGGTCTTCTCTCTATTTTAAATAATGCAACCTTTCTTGCGATTCTAATTATTCTGAAGTTTTAACATAACGGTACTTTGGTATTAGTCCAGGGGTGTTTAGTTTTAGGATGATGCCGTTCGCTTATTGGAAGAGCAATTTAACAATTTTAAAAAAGTCGTCTGCTGTGGAATACAGTTGAATTCCTTTTTTTTACGTAGCAGTTGGAGAATGTTTGGATTCGGATTAAGGTTTCATGATGTTTTAAGGAATTACGGTGCTTTTGAACATTTTAAGGTATGAAAAACACTTTTTAAAGGTTTAAAAATCTTTTCTTGAAACATTTAACCAATTAAAAGTTTTACTTGAGAAGTTTTTATAGTCATTTCGAATTTTTTATAAGGAAACGCGACTTTCATTGAAGAGCAAAAGCTGATTTGCCTGCATTAAAATTTATTTTAAATATAATGGAACGAACGTAAAAATAATGTCAAATATTTCTTTTAGCCACGTAAAAACATTTTTTTTCTATGGTAACGCATATTAATTGCATGTAAATATTTTTTGCAGTAGACACAAGCATCTACTCTCCTGATTTTATAATCCATTAAAAATAAACATCGTATTCAGTAGAGGAATTTAAATTTAAAACGCTAAAACATGATGCGTGTGTCTATTTTCTAAGGTTGAAGATTTTATTTTCATTTAGTTACACTTAGTATTACATGTAATGGTATTATATATCTAGTATGATTATGTTTTTGTTGAACAGTTTATTCTGTTCATCAGTTTATGTTATGCACAGTGGCGGATTTATCAAGTGGCAGATGTCGCAATTGTGAGCTTTTTTATTAATATAAGACTCAAAATTGCAGCTTTGAACAGGCCCGTCATTTAGGGCGTCAGGGGGTCAATTCTCGCCCCCTGACTTTGAGAAATCAATGTATTTGCATATAAGTGGGAGTGTTTTTTGTTGTTTTGCGGTGAAATTTCATTATGTTTGCACTCTTTGACTCCCCCTCTGGAAAACTAGAAATGACGGGCCTGGCGTTAGAATATATTTAATCGCGTAAGGGGTAGGGGCTCATGATTCCCATCACCCACCTTTGGATCCGCGCCTGGGTTAAATTCATTTGTTTTTAAATTCGCAGCACGGACATGCAGTATAAATTTATTTTAAAATTTAAAACCTCTTCTGCATTTTCCATACACAATAATGTGCACATCAAGTAATTCATCAATTTGGAATAAAAATGTTTCACCATGCATGCTTTCGCGTCCTTTTTTTTCTCCCAACACATAGGGTGCATGACTCCCCAAATCCTTCATTTCCGCTTATACGTACCATTATGTCCCTCCAGTTGGGACAGGTGCGTATTTTAATAGCGGAAGCGTAGGCTTCGTCGAAAATTCTTATCTTGATTTTGTGTATTCAGGCTGTTGACAAACAAAAGCGGCGTCTAATTTTGCCTCATGTCAGTAAATACCTCAAGAGCATCTGTTCAATCGGACAAGCATGATGAGCGTAAACAAATTCTGTGTGCAGTAATACGTTATTTTGGAATGGAATTCATTCATTACGTGCATTACATTAGACATAAATCGTTAGCCATTAAGAAGGCTTAAATTAAAGTATATTTAGCTGCTCAACCAGGCAAATGGAATTGTTTGGTAAAATATATTATTCAATCGTTTATATTGTGAAAACATGTTACCAGCATAGTTTGAAATCCGGCATTCCCTACTTGGGCAGGGGAGCCCTGAAGGGGTGTCTGTGACCTCCCCAAAATTTCCTTATTCGGTACATAGTCGACAAATTTGGAGGAATCATTGTAAAATTACAATTATTTTGTTAATTTTCTTTTTTTTTTCATTGAAGCCGTAAATCATTCGACGAAATTTAGACATTCTTATGGCGCTCCCCTGTCCCTAAAATTTTAATTCGGGGCACCGCTGTATCTCCGCATTGACATAATGCCTATAACTAAACTCCAGTGTATATACAGGGGTCGCCGCTTATACGAATCACGGTTGTACTAAACAGTTTTCGCTCCCTTGTCCCTAAAATTTTAATTCGGGGCACCGCTGTACCTACGCATTGAAATAATGCCTATAACTAAACTCCAGTGTATTTACAGTGGTCGCCGTTTATACGAATCACGGTTGTGCTAAACAGTTTTGATTCAATAAAACGGCTGATTCAGTAAAGCTTAAATACGAATCACGGTTGTGCTAAACAGTTTTGATTCAATACAACGGCTGATTCAGTAAAGCTTAGATACGAATCACGGTTGTGCTAAACAGTTTTGATTCAATAAAACGGCTGATTCAGTAAAGCTTAAATACGAATCACGGCTGTGCTAAACAGTTTTGATTCAATAAAACGGCTGATTTAGTAAAGCTTATTATTGTTCAGCTTTTGGCGATTTGATTCGTTAAAGCGGTTGATTCGATTAATCACTGATTCAATTAATTCGGCATTCACTGTATTAAACGATTCACATCTCTTGGATACTCTGCATTTTTGATTCCAAATAAGAGAACGACTAAGTTTAAAATGCATGCAATACACCGCCAACTCGGCTATTTCGATCCATACACTGCAGTTTCTAGCTTTTTTGCTCTCATCAGCATGGAATACGAAAGTAGTCGAGTTGGAGGCAAAAATCCTCTCAGAAAGCAAAGAGAGCCAAAAACAGGTAGCTAATCTCTGATTCGTTTCGACTATCACGTGGCTATCGACGTGATTATTTTTATTATAAGTCTAAAAGTTTTTTTGACCTTGATAATAGAGTTTCTTATATTTATTTTTATTTACATAGAAACACGAACTATCAATTATTTTGTTCAACAAAACTCGTTCCAAACATAAAAACACTCATTTATATTTCTTGCCCCCAAAAGCAAGTTCCCTGTTTTCTCTCTCTCTATTTTCCAATCCCACTTCATTTTAAGTTCACCCCCGAATGGCAATGCTAAATCTCACATTTCCTTTTAATTTTTTTCCCGCTTTACTCCCTCTAACGCCATCTATTGTTCACCGCCCGAAGTAATTAGAAAGCATTAGCAGTTGCCTGCACAGCGTAGTGTCTTTAACGCATTATACACCACGGGACGGACGTACGGTGGCCGAAGCTTTTCTTGATTGGTTGGCAATTGCTGAGCCAAGCGGTTTTAACGGGCACTGGGTTAGGGGAGGGAGAGAAAAAGAGCGAAAAAAAATCGTAAATGAATGAAAAAATAAATGAAAAAATTGGGGAGATGCTTAATTTTTATTTCTTTTTTTATCCGTATTGGTAAATCGATATTTTGAAGTGCAGGGTAGACAGTTTTTTGTTGTTTTTTGCTTGTTGTGTCGTTATTGTTTGGAGATAGTTCGCACTTTCGTTTTGTTGCTTGGTGTTGTTGCGTTTAATATTTCAATTATACTCTAAATAAAAAAGCCATTAGTTGTGTTATTGAGAAATATTTCTTACGGTTAAACATATTAAAAGTTTCTTTATGACAAGAATAAATACATTCTGCAGTGAAATAATGTTTTAAGAATTTTGTGTTAAGTTTCAAACTTGACTATATTCTTTTTATTAGAATTGTTAATACTGAATATGTTTACTGTAGTCCTGATAATTGATATTACAGTGAACTCTCAATAATACGCCGCCTCATTTATGCGCCTTTTTCACTTATACGACGATTTTGAATGGTCCCAGCACATTCCGTAGCAAAATAATGATAGTATCGTTCGTTTATGCGTCGCTCTAAAGATAAATATTTCACTTATTCGCCGAATTTTCCCTAAAATGTATCAAAATTTATTTATTTTTTTTAAAGAATAAGCATTTTTCTTTACTTATTTATTTAATCTTTAGCCTTTATTGCTCACGGAAGGCATTTTTTCCGCATTAACTAGAGTTCGGAGAGGGACAATTATCTATTATGCATTTTTTTAAAGGGAACAGTTTGTAATTAGGTATGCTACAACTTTTGTTCTCTCTTAATCATTATAGTTACGTTACAGTAATTGCCAAACTGTAGTAACATGTCCCTTGTCTATAGAAACATTCTTATTCACTCTCTCATTAGAACCTATGTTGAGTTTTAGTCCTTTAAATAGGCTTGTTCACTTATACGTCTCTCTCACTTATGCGCCTTTTTCTGTTGGTCCCTAGGGCAGGCGCATAAGTGAGAGTTCACTGCATTACTATTATTTACTTTGAAATTCCTCTATATAACAGATAAAGTAGAATCTCATCAACCTAGAGTTTGGCCTATTAGGGGATTTAGGTCGTTCGGAACAGTAAAAGTAAAAATTATAGAAAATAATCCGCACTGCAAAAAATAAGCTTTTATTTTTACAGTATAATACTGGCAGCAGAGGTTCCGATTCCAAACTAAAAGCGCAGCAATAAACTGTAAAAACTATCTATTTCACAATTTATCACTGTAAAACTAGCAGTTTTACAGTTTATTACCGTAAAACTAGCAGTATTACCATAAAACTAGCTGTAAAAACAATAGTATGATACTGGCAGCAGAGGTTTCAGTTTAAAACTGTAAAATGCGCAGTAATAAACTTTGAAACTAGCAAATTACAATTTATTACTGTAAACTACACTGTAAGAACTGAATGTTGTTTTTACAGTGTGATACATCTGATTTTATAGTAATAAACTGTAAAAATTGCTAATTTTACGGTAATAAACTAAAATTTCTACTTTTACAGGAATAAACTGTAAAATTGGTAATTTAACAGTTTATTATCGTGCATTTTACAGTTTTAAAACGGAACCTCTGATGCCAGTATCATACTGTTGCTTTTACAGTATAATACAGTTAAATTTTACGACAATAAACTGTAAAATTTCTAACTTTACAGTAAGAAACTGTAAAATTGCTAGTTTTACAGTTTTAAATTGGAACCTAGGCTGCCTGTATTATACTGTAAAAACAACAGTTCATGTTTTGCAGTGTAGCAATTTTACAGTTCACTACTGTAAAATTAGCTGTATTATACTGTAAAAACATTTATTTTTTGCAGTGTATAAAATGAACCAAAGTACATAAATAAAGTGGAATATACAATAAAAACTGTTATTAAAAATTCAAGAGAATGAAATATAAAACTGCATAAGAGGAAATAGCAAAAAATGCATTACAAAAAATGCAGAACACAACCAACAAAAATGCATTATAGTGCTAACTCGCCTTTTACTTGCACAGTACCTACAGCTAAATAGTTCACATGTTCAGATACGAAATTACGTTTGGAGAAAAATGTCTAGTAAATTATTACTTTACATGTTAGATGAAAAAACTTACTTTAAAATGTTCAGAGTAGAAAATTGATTAACGGTTGATATTTACTGAAAAATAAACCATACCAGTTAGAGAAGCTTTTTCATATACTATAGCTACATATTTCATCTTTTGCGTTTTTTAAGACTACTTTTAACTGTATTATGGTCTGATGTTTATTTTTGTGAGAGAATTTGCTTCTGACTTTTGCCTTAAGTTTCACCAAATAAAAAGAAAAAAAAAATCCTGGAACTGTTTTGCAGTACACAGGTTTGCTGCGTAGAAGGGCGAGCTGGAGAGGTAACCTCTAAAGAACTTCCGATTTGCAGCCATTTGTCCAATCCTTGTAAGATAATTTATACATATGAAATGATGGTTATGATACAAACAGGAAAAAATGCTGACTACCTTTATTTATTGATTTTTTAGTTTGATTTTCCGTAGTACTTTTTTTATCTTCTACAAAAGATGTACCTTGTAAAAATGTACTTCTTACAACATATATATGCTTTCATGCGTGTTTTAAAAACGCTTTTCAAACATGTTTCACACTCTCACCGTAGTCCTTTATCCTTTGCATGTTTATCTACACATTTCCACACTTCCATTACTTCTTGGTCAAGCAAGTATTCATACTTATTAATTTCTATGTTTATCATGTCATGCATTATGAACATCCTGGTTGGATTTAGTTTTGCTGGATCTCCCTTTTCCTGCAGCTTCCAGTATTGAATAATTCACTTTTCATGTGCGCTCAAATTGTCTTTCCCCTTTTATTTTTCGTTTCAAGTTCCTAAAATTCCGCTCTTTCAAAATCTGTTTCTCTTTTTCTTTATTTTTTTTTTTCAACTTCTATTCTCCATTTGCATTTTTTTCCCTTAAAAATGAATTTGTTGTTTAGATCCCTTCAACGATAATCTATAAAAGTTGTGTCAAGTGAGACACGACAGCAAGTTTGAAACTATCAGTAGGAGTAAAAAATTCGTTTAGTAGGGTTCTGATTAGCGGCAAAATTGATTTCAATTAAATAATACAGTGTAACTTTCCTAATATGAATCGTAATCACGGCTAACGCGAACGTTGTATTTGTTCAGTTTACGCTGTTACTTAATTTCATTGGAAAGTTCCCACATAATACGTGTAATAATATGAAGGTTTCAGGTTAGGACGAGCAAAATTGAACGCTATATTTTTACAGAAATTAATCACTAAAGGAATTAATCATCAAGTTATTTAGGATCTGTATGATAGACGAATCCCTGATAATCATAGAAATAACTAAGTATGAATACTTACTTAACCAAGCAGCTATTTTTATATAGTTTTACAAAGCGAACGTTGAAAATATTAAGTATACGCTAAATCTTTTTGTATGGAAAATAAAGTCTTTACTTGAATTACCGGCAAGTGTTTTAATTTGCTTGGCATTAAAACGGTTAATCTTTTCTTGTGTATTTATCATTTGTCCCTCCATTTTTTATCATATTTCTTTTATAAAAAAGGTAAATTTTAGTTTAATTTTTTTGAACTTGCCTATATAGTTGAAATAAAATGTATGCTTTTTTGTAACATTAAATAGTAATTTTTTTAACGCATAGATGTGCATTAATTTTCACAATTTCTCTTATTTATTGCTATTACGAATAATGGACAACACAAAAATATTTGTGAACTTTAAGATTTCCAGATTTTCCGAGGTTCAACTGTCACTTTACAGAAAGAATTTCATTATGTAAATGTATTATGCCTCATTATGTAATCGATATTTTTATCGCTAATATGCTGATTACAAATATTTTTTTCAGAAAGCCTTTACTGTCGATTTCTCGTTGCATCTCTAATTTTGCACTTTTAAAGTAAAGATAAAGGTCCTTTATGAGTTTTTTTCACTTAATTTTATTTATTTGTTTATTTATTTTCTTCCTATAGGTAAATTAAATATTTGTTGGGAACCTTTTATTTCGTTATTGATTTGGTACCGAAGTGTCCCACTATTTTATTCATTTAATAATATTTCAAGTTTTCAAGACTACATTACCATTAATAATTTTGCTAGCTGACCGTTTTGTTGTGAGGCATTCTCATTCCTTTTTATTAGACTACACGAAATCACACCCACAAATCCTGTAAATAAAATCATTTCAGGAAATTAAAACCTTACCGGAGCCATACAAAAAGCATCAAAGCTTCTTTTCTAAACCCAAAATCTCTGCTTAAAAACCTTTTTCCTTGAAAGAAGGTGAGAAAGAGGAGAAAAAAAAGAAACTATAAAATAACTAAATAAAATTTCTATCGTCCGTATATTGTTCGTAACCGCGGCTGTCAAAAGCCTTAAACCCACTTACAAAACGACGGACTATAAATAAATAGAGTTAAGAAAAAAAGCGAGAAAATATCGCCTTTATGAGCTAAAAAAACCGTTGAAGGACCCTTTTTCCATCCAGTTTTTATCCTTCTTTTTATTTACTTACATTTTTTTTGCCTGTCTCGATCCGAAATACCTTGTCCTGAGTCAGCGAGAAAAATCCCGGTGTAAACAGCATCTATCGATCCCGAGGAGCAAAAAAACTGGAAAAAAAAGGGAAGAAAAGTTAAAGGGGGTCTGGAGAAGCATTTTCCAAGCCACTGCTACCCAGCGGTTGAGTAACGCAGGGGCGGGCTTTGCGTTTCGATCTTTTTTGGCATTTTACGAGGCTTGACTTGAGTGTCGGTAATAGGCAATAAATGATTTTTACCCTCCCTTCATTGTTAGGTTGCTTAGCTTAACCCATTAAACGCCGCTATATGAAATACATAAAAAATCTAAAAATAATTTACTTTTTTCACGAAAGGTATATATCTCTAGTACAGCGCAGTTGAAATTTTCAAAAAAACTTTAACTGGTTAGAAATTATAGTCTGTTCCCATTATGGGAGCTTTGGCGCTTTTGAGGGGGAAAATCATCCGCTGTCTTAGTCGCGTTTCTACCGCGTTCGGTTCCGTTTCTACTTCTTTTTCCTACCGCGTTTTAAAAGAACCGCGTCTTAACTATTATACATTCTTATACTTTTATGTCCATAGCAAAAATCCATGCATATATATGTGTATATGTGTATGATCTTTTCCAAAGTAGGAGATATATTTCATTTAAATTGCGCATGAAAAGATAAATACTAAAAGTAAAACTATGGATGAAAGCAAAAAAAAAAAAACTTATAACATAGAAAAAAAGCTTAGCCAATCCTTAAATCAATTTTTAAATTTTTTAACGAAAATGTGAAGTACAATTTTGATGCAGCGTACGACGCATTTTTTACATTTGGTTCGAGTGTTCTTTTTACAAAATTTACACCGAGATTGTTTTTCAGCGCTTATAATGAAATGGTTTACTCTATCAAAACGAACAGTTGCGTTTACCGGTCCTCAAGGTTCTAACTGGGATTTATATTGCCTTATTTTGAACTTTTAATTAGAAATTTAGTAATTGTTTAAAAATATTAATTGTTTTGTTGCCCTTGAGCTCTTTATGAATTCTAAAGGCTGTGCTACATCAACCATATTTAGTGTATTAGTAAAAAAAGGCCACCACTAATTTTTTTTTCCTTTGAAACGAGACCTGTACGCATTAAGAAATTGATCTAAGAGATCAACACCTCCCACATATTTATTGTATGATGCAATTAGATGTCGTTGAGGCAAATCATTTTTTTTTTTTTTTGAACCCCATCTTTTGACTAGTTACGACGGAGCTTCCGTTTCAAAATTCGATGCTAAGCACACTATTTTATTATCCTTCCATTTTACGACACTTAAGTTTTCAGTTTGAACTTTTTCTTGTATTTTTTTCTTGTAGATGAAGACCTCAAAATATGAAAGCATATTCCGCCAAAAAGAGTAATTCGCATGGGAAGCAAAAATATGATACTGTTCTCAGTCTAACTATTTTGAGAATAGTGCTAACATTCACATAACGTAGTTCAACAAATATTTTTTCGAAACACCTAGAAAGGAGTACACGTGTCTCGTGACGTAGGTTACCCCTTTGTGACTAGCAGCATTCCTTTCTTTATTGCAAGCGCGCGTACACAAACGACGAAGAATGCGAACCAGCAGGACCCTAACCAGTCCCCGCCAAATCTCCCATTATGGGAACAAAGACTTATAGCGCTTCTAGCAAAGCTTTAAATGAATCGTTTCATTCCAGGTTTTTGGTATGTTTTTTGTTGGAATATCTGCTTTAGATATGCAGAGCAGTCGAAAAATTTAAAAAATCCATTGATTTAGTTTTTCTTAGTTTTTTACATTTTCGTAAAAAACGCAAAGTTCCATTTTTTGGAAAAATGTGGAAAATTATTTAAAATTCAAAGATTCTACTGAATTTTTTTTATAATGTACTTCAGTTCGTTGAAATTCCCATGGAATATGTTTTTTATGAATAACTCAACTTTCTTCAGAGAAAAAAAAATAAAAGTAGATGTTCCCGCAATGGGAGCTTTGGCGAAGCGAGAAAAAGTTTGTAGCGGAAAAAAACCTCCAGAAAACAAAGGCAGTTGTCCTGGTGCTGCCATCTATTGGTTAATCTCCGTACTTACTCAGAAGAGGAGTGGAAGTGCGGTTTCTTTTTTTTTTTTTGGTGCCTCCTCTTTTATTTTATTTTTCTCGGCGGTGGTGATTTCGAGCGGCGTTTTAGAGGGGTGGGGTCAGCCGATGCGCGCGCGGGAGCAGCCGATAGTTGCGATATATCGTCGTTTTGTTTACGCGCAGCTCAGCGCGTTGTTCGACTGTCAGCCGCGGGTTCTTCTCCCGCCGATCCCATGTGCGTTTTCGGTGGCGTTTGTTTCGGAAGTTCTTTTTCCGAACGCCGATTGGCTCGAATCTCTCTCTCTCTCCAACTTGCTGGATCCTCAGCTTCCGAGTAGAAGCTCCGGTAAGTTTCAATTTCCCGTTTTTGTAATATGTTTGCATAAATAGTAAATTTAGTTTGAAAGATAGAGAATGCATTAAACGTCTGCTTTCAAGGCATCAAAAGAGGGATATAAATCATCAAATGTTATTTTTGGTTTATAATCTGATCAAAATATTGTTCTGTAATAAAGGGAACCCAATACAGTCTTTACCCTTACCCTTTTCATTCTGATAAACTATCTACTTTTTTCCCGAAGCTCAGTCGTTATCCCGTTTTTGTAATATGTTTGCCTAAATAGGAAACAAAAAGTGCGCGGTTTAGCTGCTGCACTGTAAAAAATGAATGTTGTTTCTACAGTGTAATACAGCTAATTTTATAATAATAAACTGTAAAACTTTGCCATTTTACAGAAAAACTGAAATTTCTACGTTTACAGCACTAAACTGTAAAGTGTACTAAACTGCGAGATTGCTAATTTTACAGTTTATTACTGTGCATTTTACAGTTTTAAACTGGAACCTCTGCTGCCAGCTCTACACGGTTGTTTTTACAGTATAATACAGCTTACGTAATATACGTAAAATATATACGTAACATGTAGTGTATATATACGAAATGTATATATACATTTAATATGTAGTGTATGTATACGTAAAATTTCTAACTTCACAGTAAGAAACTGTAAATTTGCTAGTGTTACAGTTTATTACTGTGTATTTTGCAGTTTTGAATTAGAACCTCGGCTGCCAGTATTATACTGTAAAAACAACAGTTCATTTTTTGCAGTGTATTAAAACGTTTAGTTAATAAATTTAGTTTAAAAGAGGAGAATGCATTAAATGTTTGCTTAAAGCATCAAAATACTGATTGAAACCATTAACTGTTGTTTTTGATTGTTAATATGATAAAAAAAGTGTACTGGAATGAAGGGAATCCTTATTTCTATACAATAACTATTATTTTTCCTAAAACTCCGATAAGTTTTGTTTTCCCGTTTTTGTGATATGTTTGCATAAATAGGAAACAAAAACGTACGCATTTTAGCTGCTACTAAAATTTGTAGTTAATAAATCTACTTTAAAATGTGGAGGATTCATCAAAATACTGATTGAAATCATTTACTATTGTTTTATTTTGTTAACCTGATAAAAAGATTACTGGAAACAAATAGTAAAGCCTTTCAATTCTGATAAACTATTATTTCTCACGAAGCTCCGGTAAGTTTTGTTGTTCAGTTTTTGTAATATGTTTGCATAAATCAGAAACAAAAAAGTGCGCGTTTTAACTGCTTTCAAAATGTATAGTTATTAATTCAGTTTAAAATGTTGAAGATGCATAAAATCAGAGATTCCTAAAGTGTGTTCTGCTGATATCTAACTCATATTTCCTCTCCAAATTGCTTCTATACAGAAGAAAATAGTTATGATAGCGAATGATTAGCATTTGACTTCCAGACCGTTAAAACTTTGTCGTGTAGTCATTAAGAAAAATGGTGTTCTCTAAAGTAATTATGAAGCACTAAGAATTCCGTGGCTAAAAAGTTTGGAAACCACTGAATTAAATGTTTGCTTAAGTCGTCAAAATACTGATTGAAATCAGTAACTGTTGTTTTGGTTAGTTACCTATTAAAAAGGTTGTACTGAAATAAGGGTAATTTTAATTCCAATAAACTATTATTTCTAAGGAAGTTTCAGTAAGTTTTGTGTTTTCCGTTTTTGTAATATGTTTGCATAAATAGAGAACAAAAACGTTGGTGTTTTAGCTGCTACTAAAGTGTACAGTTAATAAATTTAGTTTAAAATGCGGAGGATGCATTAAATATTATCTTAAGGCACCAAAATACTGATTGAAATGCTGAATTGTTGTTTTGGTTTGTTAACCAAATAAAAAGATTGTTTTGAAACAGAGAGTAAACCCTTTCACTTATGGTAAACTGTTATTTCACTTGTAACTGTAACTCTAGAAATCTGAACAGCAGCTGTGAACCTGTTGCCAGATCCCAGTTTGGCAATAGCACCACATTTCTCTTGCAGGATCAAATTTGATCTCCTTTAACAACTCATCTTTTACTACAGAGGGAAAAAATGTATTTGTTTTCGAAAGAGCTAGAAAGCATCGTCTGCAAAGAAGTTATCTTCAATTGCTTAGCAAAACAAGAGTATAATTAATTCTTCATTTGAAAATAATGAAAAACTCCTGAAAACTTCAAAATTAAATTTAAAAAATTAAAAAACTAAGCGCCAAAATTATTTTTTTAGATGGCATACTTCTTTTTATTTATTTACAAACTACGTAAGATTCTTATAGTTATCATGGCATTAAATGAACCACTAGCATTTTTCGAATGGCTTTGTTTCATTCTCACTTCACTGATATATTGGCAGTTTTGGAGTTCTATTTAACAAAACAGCAACCACTAAATTTGACTATGTGTTAATCTACACAAAACTAACATGCAGCACTGTAGATAATACAGACAATAACTCGTAGTAAACATAAATAATACCAAATAAATGAATGAAGTAAGCCTCCAAAAGAGATAATATAGCTTTTGAAAATTTTCAGAAACTGGTGTTTATATCTGTATACAAAATAATTTATCATAGCAAAGACGATAAGACTCCCCTGTATTTGAGGAATAGAATTTGCTTTTTAAAAAAATTATAATATTAGAACTTTTAAGTGCGTTCTCTAGTTTCCTAACTAGATAATATACGCACCGTCATGATGAAAAAGTAACTCAGTGATTAAAGCTAATTGTTATGGAAGATTAAAAACTTCCTTTATTCCTCTTGTTTCGTTTATATAATGATCAAAAAATCCCAACTAAAATTATTGTAATCTGAGAGAAACTAATTAAAAGAAATAGAACTGAGAAAATTCCAACGATATAGTCCATATTGAAAAGTATGAAGATTTCGCGTAAATGTTTTTTTTTATTATTATTTCTGATGTTTACCGTTTGTATCATGAAAGTAAAATGACACCTTCAGAGACCGACAAAAATGTTAAATCTTAGGAGCCAAGAAACCATTTTAGACGCCAGAAAAAAATATTTCTCAGAGTTTACAAGAAATTTGTATTTTGCATGGCTTATCTGCAGATTTCTTTAAAACATTTTGATATGAAGATGTGTTGTCAGTATTTTAAAGGTAATTTTGATACAAAAAACCGTGGTAGAACATTTCTCGGAGTCAAGTTTTTTAAAACAAATCTTTACCAATTGCGCATATAATTTGTTTAATTAAGAAACTGCTTTTACTGTTGAAGTTTTCTCAAACATCTTGTTACAGCATTCAACTGACTACGTAAAAATTTTATATTTTAACTTCTAAAATAATAACCAAACTCTAAGCTATGTTTTAAAGAATAAGTGCTAATCACAATTGATAGGTCTTAAATAATACTTTCCGAAGTTCGTAATGCTACTAATTATTATTGTTTTAGTGTTTTGAAAGCAGTTTTTGTAATAAAACTTAACAAATGTGAGCATTGAAATGTTTTTAAAATTATGAGAAACGTTGTTAATTTTATTCGTAAAATTATATCCACAAACTATAGAGAATTTTTGTAATATCGTATATTTATGCCATGAACTTTTAAACAAACTATGAAAAATAAATAAATAAATAAAATAAATTTAATTCGTTTGTGACAGACTTAAGTTTTCGCAATTATGAGTTTCAACCAAGTAAATTACTGTATTCCTGTTGTTGTTGTCTTGTGCTAGACAGGCTGGTAATTTGGGGTGCGCTGTTTTACTTTTCCAACTGTACCGTCATTTGGTGTGGAATGCGGCCTTCCACAGTACACACATACCTTAATGACCCGTTAACCCATTTATGCCCAAAGTTTTTTTTTTCCAATTTTTTCAATTTGGAATGGTTTGCATACATTTTAGGCTTAAAACAGTTAGCCGTTGCCATATTTATTAAGTTATTTAACATCCTGTTTATGGGATATTTTGCAGATATGTGAGCAAAATACGACTTTACTTGACTTTACTTTTGCAAAGTAGCACTACAGAAGGCATCTGTGATTAATTTTAAGCAAATCATTTTAAAATAGTTTAATTTATGAAAAATCAGTTCGCAAAAAAAAAAAAAAAAAAAAAAAAAAAAAAAAAAAAAACCTTACTTTCTATGGCTATCCGTGCTGGATCGTTGCTTGATTGATTTGTCTGAAAATAGTTGTCAATAAATAAACTCTGATATCCAAGTAGTGGCTCTAACTGTTTCTCTCAAGAAGAAAGACGATTCAACTAGTGAAAAACAGCTTTAGTAAAGTATTATACCCATTACAGGTTTTTGTATGCAGTAACTAACAAGCGTCCCGTTTTTAGGCTACTGGGCATAAATGGGTTAATAGGGTAGGCAGCCATTCACAGCACAACAGCACATTCACATACAAAGAAAGGACAAGGACAGGAAAGAGAAAGCACCCCTGAGTCGGGGTATTTATGTTTTGGATTTTGTTTTTCGGTGACATAATCAAAATAATAAAATGGTTCAGCGATTTGTGATGTATTTGCTGTGCCCATGTAAATTTGCAGCGTTATGAATATAAGACAGTGAAATTAAAGTTCACTTTATATTTAATTTGAACAGTAATTACGGCGATAAATTTTGTTAATAGGTATGCATAAAACTTAATTTGTTCAAAGGTAATTCTTAAAATTTAATTTTTCTTAACTCAAAATTGAGAATATTTTTTTTGAAAAGCATGATGAAATAAACAAAATGGCTTCAATGGTAAGACTATGAAATTATTAATCGTTATTTGAAAAGCTTGAACTTAGCGATAGTTTTGAGACGCTCTAATTGTGCTTTTACTGAGTTTAAAAAACTGCAAGCAGAGGTATGTGACTTAAATAAAAAAACTTTTTGCGAATATTTTTGAAACTAAAAAAGTTCTCAAATACAGATTGTGGACATTTTTGTTAGAATTAATTGATTTATCTTCTGTAGTTGCCCCAAAAAATGGTCCTTAAAATACTCATATGCAAAATGAATATAACTACGTAAACATACTACAAAATTGTGAAACATAAAATAATTGTTTTTACATTGAGTGTATGCTGTAATTTGAAACAGCGTATCAGTTCGAAACTCCGTAATGAATTTTCATTCTTTGAAATTTCAGATATTTCTAACCATTCTTAAAGCTATTACGTTAATATACTATTAACGTGCATATTCTCATTTTGCCTGTTCGCTTATATACCAAGTTTGCACAGGAAATAATTATAGTGTTTAGTTTGTAACTATTATGAATATATCTTTTTTAGCTTAAGTCGTCTTAGAGTTCCGTATTTTTCGATGATATTGTTTAAATCTATATGCACTAAAACGTTATTAAGATCATGCGTTCGCTCAGAGTGTACAAGAAAATTTGATTTCATCTACATGGCACCAAAATACAACAGCTTCGCAAAAAAACTCTATAATTGAAATGATTAACTTTAATTTAAATACATCAATTTTAATTTATTTTATAAATATTTTTTCATTGACCTGTGAAACACCATTTAGAAACATATATATTTTAAGGAAAATTTAAGCTTTACGTTTTTGTTTTCATCTGTATCTCATATGTGGAAAAAAGTATTGAACTCATGCACATTTTATAATTTCAAATTTCGACGAATGTTCACGTTTTGAGGTGTGATAAATATGTTTTAGCCATTTTCGGAAAATGTTTATCTGTCTGTGTGCTGGTAAGAGTGTGACGACTCTTTATGGCTGCTCTAGCACAAAACTATTGCATGAAATGAAACAAAATCTGGCGTAGTTATGTAATCCTAATACTTTTCTTTCTTTCTTTCCGTTTTTTTTTTCTTTTTCTCAAAATAGAACACTCGAACGTCTTCTTTTTGTGCATGACGGCTCTATCATAAGAAGTAATTACCGGTCTTTGAGAAAAATTAGTCTATAGGTCGACTTTATTAGGTACGGGGCTGAGCAATTGAGCATTTTCCCTCGTGATTTGGGATTGTTATATCACAAGAAGTAGTTCAAGGATTCAAAGAAAATTTGGCGTTCAGGTAGTCCTCAAAATGGAGAGGAGCTGATTCATTTTTGGTGCCAAACGGTTGAAAGGGTTTGCTCAATCGAAAGTGAATTCTAGTTCATTGCGAGTGCTGTATCTGAAGAAATAATGCCAAAATTTAGACGATTTTAGTACGCAAATGAATCTTCACGAAAACATTCGTTAATTTGTTTTCGACACCAACCGCTTCAAGGGAGTTTGACTTTTATTTTTGTTTGTTGGAGCTATTGTAATAATCGTGGATAAATAACTAACATTAAAAATGAATTAAATGTAAATAAAGCTGTTCTAGCCATACTTACCACTTATCCTTATTTTACCTATATTTGGAACTCTTAGTATTAATGTAAAAACATTACTTAATGTCTTTCCTCTGATTTTTGGTCAACCGGCTTGCATCGTTGTTCTCCATCCTGGGATTAGCCTCTCAGTAACTTCCAGTTGGGTCATCGTGGTTTTGGGAACTTAAGTTGTTGCGGATAAACAGTCGTAAACGCATTCTTCAAGAAGTTTTTTGAATGAATATGGCTTTCACGTAATATCACTTCAACGATCGTTAGATGGAATACTGAAAAGTATACTTTGTGAGTCATTGCACTATCACGTTTAAAGCGTCCGTGTTTTTTTTTTTTTTTCTTTTTTTAATTTATTGTACCCTCACATTCATGAGTTAACAGAAAAAATGCCCATAAAAGAGTAACACGTTTGTTTCAATTACCTGAAGGTGCTGAAAGTAATTTTCGAAGAACGTGATCATGCATTCATGAGCTATTAGTCATTGAATAATATTCAATACCTAAATTTACTGCCATTCTATTAGATTTAGTGTCATTTGAAAGTCACTTTTGAAGAGCCACATTGTTGACTCGCCAAAGAAAAAAATATTCAATAACATAAAACATGATCGCATTATAATGTTCAAAGAAATAATCTTTGGAAAACATTATCTCATGTTGTTGGGTCATGTAAGAAGAAAAAAAAACGCAATGTCTAAAATTGTGAACTTATTGTTTATTTTAAAAAGTCCTGAAGCCATTTTTAGACAAAGTAATCTCACAAACAGACATCATAAAACATACTGCAATGCCTGAAAACACGAACGTATGATTTTGTGTACTAGAAACTAGAATAAATGTCTTATTTTATTTAAGATTTTTAACGTCTAACAAACAACAATATTTAAATGAATTTAAATATTTATTAAGACTCCTTCATGTAATTCTTAGAATTACAAAAAGGCATTTAACAGTATATTTTACTTACTGTGAGTTACAACTAGCAATTTCTGAAAGTTTTTGCTTTTTTTCGTAATTTTTAATCACTTTAAACGCACAATACAACATTAATATTATAAATTTTATCATTTTATCCTTATTCCCAATAAACCTTTAACTTAATTTTCCATTTCTTTTTTTCTTCTCTTTTAAAATTTTTATTTTTGATGATGCAGCACGCCATATATTGTATATGTGTTACTATTACGTATTTTCATAATGGCGGTAATTGTATTAGCAAGTTAATTGCGCAATTTTTTTTTTCCTGTAACAGCTTTGCAGTCTAAAAAAAGTATATTTCTTTATAAAAGAATGGTTAATGAGTCTCTCGTAATCATTATAAGTATTTTTCGTTAATCTCTAACTACTTTCAAACTACTTAAATGTAGTAGTTTATAGTTTTGTGTGACATCAAAGTTAAGACAAATTTTCATGAAAAATCTTTCCCAACAAAGACAAATCAAGAGGATTTCCCTTGCTCTATTTCTTCCCCAGCTTCAAATAATTACAAATCAAAAGCTTTGTGCTCCTCCTTATGTACCTGACCCCTACCCACCCTCCCAGAGTTCTTTTTAACGGTCGTTTTCGTGTACATCATGTACACCCCGAAACTTCAAAAATACTTCTTAAGAGACCATAATAGGAATTGTTCCTTACTTATTGAGTTTCTTTTCCAATCATCTTCTGCATTTCGTGTTTGGTTTTTGATTTTTTCCCCCGCCTGACCATGTTTCTGTTCCTTTTGGCCAAGAAAAATCTTTTTAGGTGGACTTTAGAAGCATGTTATTCCTAAAGACTTTTTTTATATTTTTTTTGTAATAGATCATCATTGTTTAAACGGACTTTGGGATTAGGGTATTTAAGATTGAACGTGGGATGGTTTTAATTTTTGTACGTTGGTGAATTGGCTTTTTTATTATTTGTGTAATGATTTTGTCGGAAAACATGCTTTAAAATACTTTTACGAATTAGTTGTAGACGGTTCTTTATGTTTTGTCTGTAATGATTTAAAGTTTTTATCGTTCCCCTGTATTAGATTAGAAAGCTCTGTGTTCAGTATAGTGAACGTAATTTACTTTAATGTTCCTGTTGAAAGTTTTATGAAAGCGATTAACTGTAAGCTTTCAATATTTCTGTCAATATGGAATTTTCTATTCCCATCTCGTTTTTTTTTTTTAAATTTGTTTTTGAAGTTGAGTAATTCCATAAGTTTTGTAGATCAACCTTATATGTGAACACTTAATTTTAGGTCATACAATTTATGCCAGATGACTTATTATGAGTTATTGAGTATCCAAACTCTTAACATTGAATTTTCTTATTCGGTATAAACCTCCATTTCTATTAAATTAATGAAATCCATTTTAACAAAAGCTGTAATTAATTTATTGAATATTGAAATTTTTGAATGTATCCAGTTTTTCTGTCGTTGTAACGTAAACGAGTAAAACGTTGCAGTTATATGACTGTAGTAATTATTCTAGTCTCTGATACAAATAGTATCAGACTATAAGTAGTTTTTAGTTATCTGACATTTTTTTAGTTGAAAAAAATGAAAAAAATACAGAGAGAATCCTATGAATAATCAGAATCAGAAACAATAGTACAACTTTAGCTTGCTCATCTTTTTATATCAATTACAAATAATTACATTCCATCTGAAAAAAACTATTGGGTTTTGATGTCCTTGTTTTCCTCCTTTTTTTAATGGCATACATTTTGTGCTTATTCATTTTTTCAAATCCTTTTACAGTTTCATTTCTTAAAATTTATTTTTCAATTCAGATGTAAAAAATTTCCTTTTTAGAACACAAAATAAAGAAGGAAACTAAAGGTATCTTATAATCTCGAACATCTACTATTTACTAGGCATTAGCTTTTCATAATTAACAAAAAGCTAATTTTCTCAAAACAAGTTTCTTGTTTCTTTAATTACATTTTATTTAAATACATTTTTACATCTTTGTCGAAAAAACTTAAATAAATGTTTATAATCGAAAATAGTAGTGGCACCAAAAAAATCGTTAAATCTCCACTTAGTTTTTGAAAATTCAACAAAAATAAAATTATATATAAAAAAAAAAAAAAAAACTACTACCATATTTCAACAATTAGATTGTGCAAGCATTTCTTTTTTTAACACAATGCAATTTACAACTTTTCAAAACAATAGAAATTATTTTCTTCTCATATAAAAAAAAAAAATAAATAAGAAAAATTACAGTTAACGTTTTTGCGAAAATTTCTAAAAACATTAGTTTTGACAACAGTATTTGGCCTAATACTCGTTTAATTCATATAAAAAATGTACTCTAAAACTTTCAAAAGCACCTTGACTCGATTCAAAATATTAGATATAACTACAGTCGAACCCTCTTAATGAAATAGCCGTTTTGCGAAGATAAAATATTCTAGCAAGCAGGACATTCCATTTTCCGGGATAAAAATAATGCAGTACAATAATTTGGTGCATTGAAAATGTATTGCATTAAGCGGGATATTCTTTTAACCGATATTCTAATAAACGGGCTCGACTGTACAATGGACTTGAAACATCTTTCAAAGGTGTTTACATTTTACCAAAACAGCGAACGTTTAGCCTCACTGAATGCTATCTGGCAAGAATTAGAACGGCAATAAGCTGTGAAGTTGTTTTTTCTCAACGCTACTCCGCGTACAATGAAACCACATTTACAGATTGCTTTTGTGCTTGAAGTAAGGTTTGATGCGGGGAAGAAGTGATTGATTAATCGTTTTGATTGTCGGTATCTCTTTCATTAAAAAAAACGTTTTCCACTAATACGTTGGTGCTTTTATAAGTAGTTCTGAAGAGTGCTATGTTCAATAGTAATGAACTAAATGAATATTTTAATAATAAAAATATCAATAATATTGCTGATTTAATGTTTTATCTAGACATGCATAAGTAATAATTAAGTTTAATTAAGCATGTGTGTTTTCTTTTAAATGCGTTTTTTAGCTTCCGGTTTTAATAAATTTTCCTTCCTCCCTGTTAGAAAGATGCCACTTTAAATTAAGCTGTTTCAAATCGAGTCAACAACAATTAGATCAAATTAAAGGTTAACTATTTAATGTTTTACTGAATTATAAACTTCTTTCAGCAAAAGTATGAACAAACATAGTATTTTAAATTTTCTTCAAAAAATATTTCTTGTAAAGTTACGAATGTTACTTTAAATAGTGTGTACTGAAGCAGACAGACACATGGTTAAACTGTATACAACTAACGTTTTGCAGGATTTCCAATTTATTATCTTCTTAAATAAAGGGGAAAAAAGAAAGAGAAAAGAAAATTTTCCGTTGATTTAAAAGTGCGCTCAAAGAATTTTTAATAATTAAGATGTTCCAGGAACTAAAAAATTTAGTTTCAAAAGTGGATTGCTTAATGCGATGTATACAAAAAAAAAAAAAAAGGTTCAAATACACTAGTAAGTGTACGATTAGTTTTAACTAAAACACATGATTTTAGTACAAAATCATGATGATTCATGAACTTAACAGTTTTGGAGGAATTATTTAGAAATTAAATGCAGCGGAGTTTAGTATTTCAGAAAATGTAGTGAAGTTCTTTGTTATTAACTAATTGCTAATAATAGAAAGCCATGCATACAAAAAGTATTTAAATATATTTGTAAGTGCACGACTGAGTTAATTATTAAAGACAGGATTTTTGTCTTAAAACTTCGTTTTAGCTATCAATATTTATGGATTAAATTGTTACAGTCCCATTGAAAGCTCCAAAAAAACTTCAATAATTAAATAGCCACAAAGTAAGCAGTTTTAGGAATTAATTTAAAAACTAATATCAGCAGAGTTTAGTTTTTTAGAATATTCAGTGAAATTCTTTGTTACAAAGTGGATTACTGATAATACAAATTGAAGTGTACGAAATAGTGCTTAAATACAAGATAAGTCTTTTAGTTTATAGCATAAAAGCATGATGATTTGCAACTGTCAGTATTTATCGATTAAATTGTTTTACAACTCTTATTAATACTAATAGCATCAGAGTGTAGTTTTTTAGCATCTGTAGTAAAGTTCTTTGTTCACAAGTGGATTACTGATAATATAAATTGAAGTATACGAAATAGTGCTTAAATATAATATAAGTCTTTTAGTTTATAGCATCAAAACATGATGATTTGCAGCTGTCAGTATTTATCGATTAAATTGTTTTACAGTTCTTATTAAAATATAAATGAAGAGACATACATAAATCAAACAATTTATAGAATACCCTTTCTTATAATTCTGGTTTTAGCATCTAAGAACTAGACTGTTTGCTGTTTCACTAAAAAACAGGTCAGGCTTGCTCATGCTGCATTTTCGGAATAAGAAACTTATTAAAAGTAGTCCGTCTGTGTTTTTCTATTTGTTCAAAAAGTTTTTAACTTTTATATATTTTACTACCTCCGTGGAAACTATTCTAATTATAAAGTTTAATTTGTAGTTTTACTCGGGATAAAATGATTAAAAATGTTTTTATAAAAATATATTTCCTGAACAAATGTACATGTCATGCCGTCATTTTCATGTTTGTACTAAAATAAGAATGCTGTAAACTTCTGGTCCCTTCAGCACAATCCTCGCATAATCTTCATAAGTTTTTTTTTTTCTCACAAAAAGTAATATAAACACAAAAGGATGATTTTAATCTGTCAGAGACAAAATGTCCGGCTTAATTTCTAGATCCTCCCCTTTGACTAATACATTTGTGCAAGTATGCGCAAGTTTCAATTACGAACGTTTGTTTTTTATATATTTTATTTCACCGAAAAAGGGGGTTTGTTTTGTGTCATTCGTACCTTCATTTTATTTTAAAACTCGTATCTTCCCTTCTCGTCCGTCCGTCCATTATTTCTCCATCTCATCCCCCCTCCCCCCCCTTTTCCCTTCTTTTACCTTTTTAAGAGCAAAAACTAGGGAATAGCTATTTTTTTTCTTTACTCCTGTTTTTCTAGGAAGATTCTTCTAAGAGGCGATTTTAATAAACACAATCTTCCTTCTTTTGGGGGGTTATATATTTGAGTTCCTAGCAGGGGGGGAGGGAGACGCGAAGGGGGGAAATGAAGAGGAAATGAAACCCAGGTTTTAATTTGGTCGACTCCGACACAAGGCGAAATAACTGGAAAGAGAAGCGGTAGAATAAATAATAAAAAAACAGCAAGAGGAAAAATCTTTTAAATCATCAGCATCATCCTCACAACCTGAAATACAAAAGAGTAAAAATTGATTGCGTCAGTTTTTGCTGAAAGATTTCTTTATACATTTTTTTCTATCTCTCTTTCTCTCTTTTACCTTCCTTAGAACTGTTATTTTTACTCTTTCTCCATATACGTACTTCAGAATTGAGACGTTTTCTGGGCCGTTTCTCATTTAGCCGGTTTAGCACTTATTTGTACTTCGATGGAAAATTCGAAATCGCCTTCCCCCGCCATATTTAACTGCCACTCTTTCTTTAAGCGTTTTAATTCGTTCCCTTTTTATATTTTTGTTGTTGTTGTGGGGGAGGGGATAAAGCCGATTGCAGAGGAAAAAGCGTATTTGCAATTCTCGTTGCCTTTTCAAAAGACACTTTAATTTTTTTTCCTACTTAGAAAAGCAAAAAACAATGTGCGCTTGTCTATATGTTGGTAGATTAAAACCAGGAATCTTCCCCTTCCTGTTTATTTTCTTCCTTCTTTCCAGGGATTCTTTCTCCCCTTTTTTTGTTTTCGTAACGACGGCCAAGTAATTGAACAATAAAAATAAAATTAACATGCGAAAATACTTATAAGAATTTATTTGGGGCTTGCTATCCAAGTATGTTTATTTAGCGACGCTATAAAACTGGATTGGAGGCTAAGTCAAGTTTTTTTTTTTTTTTTTTTGTGATGAGTTTGAAATTTGTTGATAAAAAGTCATTTTAAAAAAACGAATAAGGTGTCAAAAAATAAAGTGATATTTTCATTAACTTGCGCAAATAGCGAATTTGTGGGTATGTAAACAAAAAGCCCCTATAATGCGAAAGATTACCGTAATTTTGAAAATAGTTCTCCATCATAATACGTTGCTTATTTTTTATTACTTAAAAAAGATGATGAAACTTCAAAATAAATTGAAACTTGATGGAAGCGTAAAATGTTTTTAATGAGAAAATTGCTCTTCGTTGCAAAAATAGCAGCGATTTGATTTGTTTCTTAGGTTCATCTTTAAAATGGAAAAAAAAGGTAGCTTTTATTTTTAAAAGATTTGAAGAATATCTTACATGGCGTTTGATTATTTTCTGTAACTTAGACGCAACGATTGCAAATATTTAAAAGTCAATAGCATTTAACGAAGATTTCATTTAATAATTTTCTTTCGAGTAATGCAAAAAAATGCATAAGTATAAAATTTCGTAACCGATTTCGTATTTGATTTTTTTTAATCGTGTTAAAAAAACTAATTTCTGCTTTGTATGTGTGTGTGTTTTTTAAGCTTGTTTTCAGTTTTTTTTTATTGATGCTATGCAGTGTGTCTTGTCTCTGGAAAACCGTTGTGTAATTTCAGTCATCAGTAGAGATACACCGATAAGCAAATTGGCCGATTACCGATTACGATTAATCGGTTGTTGATAATCGGCCGATTAATCGGCTGAGCCAAATAATGATAAGGATGATTGTTTTTAATAATGCCAATTTTACCATCACTGTTTTAACTCTCTTGTACAATTCCGAGTTAAGAAATAATGTGTAATGTATTTCCGAGAGATTTTTTTTTTACATTTTCCTAATTTTCACAAAATAAGTTTAATATTTTATCAAATTTTTTAGAACCAATTTCCATGTTATTACCAATATTATTACATTAACACATTATTAATTATGTTAATTGGACATAAAAATTCAAAAAAAGGGGGAGGGGGAGTGTGTGGTGAGCACTCCAATTTAGGAATACTTTTAATTCACATTTTTTAATGATTAGTAGCAATTTAATTCAACTTTTATTCTTTGTGAAAATTAGAGGTTAACTAAAAGCACTGTACTAAGGAGAAAACTGTCGCCACATGAAAAATGTGTTGCAACATTGTCTATGTATATTTATTCAAAGTTGGAGAATTAATTCATTAAAAACTTTATATCAACTATGAGGATTATTACTGTTAATAAAATTATTCATCGTAGTTTCTTAGTGAATGTATACTTTGAAGAATAATATTTTTAAAATATATTTGGCCGATTAATCGGCCTAATTTTGCCGATTATTAATAATCGGCAAAGTGGCCGATTATGGCCGATTAATCGGTACTGCCGATTAATCGGTGCATACCTAGTCATCAGTAGTAACTTAAAAATAAAAACAGTAGCTCTTTAAGCTCGTGTTCTTTCAAAATCGTTAATTTTTTAAACAACACGAGTAGTTAGCATGATATGAACTGCATGATGGAGAGAAATGATAGTGAACAGCAATCACTAAAAAATTGAAAAATTTGTATGCATATGTTTTTATGCTAAGTCAGGCAGTTTTGAAGTAACTTCTTTCTTGTTGCTATTTTTTTCACACAATAACGGCGTTGTACTATAAGCCGTGAATACATTTCATGAAGTAAATTCAAGCAAGATACACCCTGTATTGAATTTACTTTTCGTTTCGTCTTGTCGTAACTTTCGCCGTATTCTACACGTCTCAGAATCCTTTCACAAATAATGTCATGCTTTAACCTTTAGGAACCGGTCGGTATACATGTTGTACCATAGATCTTTTTTCTTTAGAGGACGGGATTGAAATTTTCCCTCGAATCCTTTGGAGTCAGGGATTTTTTCAAGGTTTCATACGTCTGGTACGACAGTTTATACCTTCTCTTTCCAATGGAAAAGAAATATGTTGTTCAACTGTCGTACTACGTGATTAGAAGGAAAAATTTCTATATGAACAGCCTGGACCCAAAAGGTTAAAGGAGGATATGGTTTTGGGATTAAGGGGTAATCTGTGAGGAGGGGTGGTTAGCTTGAATGGAGAGGCGAGGGTCGTTGGAGTCATGACCTCCTCCTCCTTAAGTGACCGAAGATTGCTTAAAAATTGCGTTTTCGAGATAAATATTTCAAGAAATAATCCCCAAATCTCATTTTTATGTCTAAACAAGGCACATTTGACAGTCTCCAAAACCAAAAGCTGCTCCCGTCCTTGAAGGGTTAAGCTGAAATGTGACACAAATGTGACACTTCGTAGCAAAAATGAGAGCAATGTTAAAGAATGTTGAAAAAAAATGTGATATTAACTCACAGCAACTTATTTTTGTCTTCTACGCAAGCATCATTGTCATCAACTATTGTCATTAACTATTTCTATCATAAAAGTATTTTTGGAATTTCAAGCTTTTAATTTTTTATTTCATAAATCTCGACACTAAAGTTTTATTCATTTAGTCCATTTCGACACCTAGATGTGGTTCATCTATCACATTCATTTGGTAAAATACTTAGGAAACTTTTTCGGGGACGAAACTTAATGTTATTTCCCTTTTTCAATGAATTAGTCGTACTTTTAACTTCACAAAGCTAATGCAATATTAGTGTATATTTAAGACAAACAATTATCTCTTCAAATTGTATTTTACCAATTTTACGCCATTTTATTATGTTAAATAAATTTATTAATCAATTCAATTATTTTAACTTTCTATTTATTAACTATTTTAACTTAACTATTGTTTAAACTTTCTTCCTTATTTTATAGCCCAAAAACATAAAAACGATTTAAGTAAAATATAAACGTTTATAATTTTAACACATATTTTAGCTTCAATTCTTTAACTAATTGACAAAAAAAGCAGGAGTCTTTCCTTAATTATTTTCAAAGGACATATATTTATACTGGATTTTTTTTCGGATGCTTAAAAGTGGACTTACTTACCAAGCTGTAAAAACACATATGGGCTAGAAAGTTTTTTTTTTAATTAAATATAGAATTATCTTTAAAAAAAATATGTAAAGTTTACGCATTAACCAAAAAAGAAATAATGAGCAAATATACATTTTTCACCAGGAGAAAGATTTGTATTTAATATCTATTTTTCGTTAGTTTCAAAGACTAATTTAAAATTTAGGCATCAATAAATATACAAAAAAGCGCCAGTATTTTTTGTTTTAAATACACATCTTTAGTTTTCGAAATGGTGAACCAACAAGATATTTTTTTTCATGACGATGATAAAAGATATGTTTTAAAATATGTCTTCTAAGAAAACGCTTCCAGTAATAATTTAGTAAAGAAGTGACCTATAAAAATTCAGTCTTTATTTACTAAAATGCACCCAGCGGAATAATAACAATGAATAAAACTTACAACATTTTTATTTGGAACAATCTTTTAACGAAAAACTTGAAATGCCGGTATAAAAAAAAATCTTAAAAGAGGGGAAAAAAGCGAAATAAATAAGGGGAACAAAAGTTGAAATGAAAAAACATCTTCAGAAAGTGTGAATTCATTTTAATTGCACACATGACGAAAAATAATAACAGCAACCAAGTTTAAATTACGAGTCGGCAAAAGAAGAAAAAGTATTTAGGAAGGAACGAATCAACAAGCGGAAAAAAAAAAGTTTGCAAGAAATAACTATAAAGATGGAAAAAGCAGATGACTGGGGAGAAACAAATGAGAAAAAAATGTTCTAAACAAAAAGTTTTTTGATCAAGTAATAAAAAATGCTGCAACAATTTTAGCGCTTGATATACAGGGAGTTTAAATGTGTTTTGGGACTGAAAACGTTTCCATGGTGATAGTTCCCAAACAACAGTAATATCTATTAAATCTATTAGTTTTTAGTTGCAGGAGTGTTTGTCTCTCCTCAGTGGAAAAAAAAGTTTTGTTTTTTATTTCAAGTTTTTTTTTTAGTTATTTTCTGCCCTTTTTAACGGAGAAATGACTGAAACTTGTTTACAGAGGACAATGAAGATGATCAAGGATGGTTTCCATGGTAACTGTGGGGGGTGGGATGATAAGTCTATTGCCCGATTTCACGGAAATAACTTTTCCGTATTTATTATTTCTATACTTTACTCTTTTTGGGAAAAGTTTAGCTGAGTAATCGTTGTTTTCCATATTCTGTTTTTAGTTTAGAGTTTATTTTTGCTCTTTAAGTTTAAAAGTTAAGATATTCTTTGAAGTAAATTGATTTTGCTTATTTTCAGTTTGCTTTCCATTTTAAATTGAAATTGCTCTTTAGGTAGATAAGTTTCGGAAAATGACAAAAAGTTTACTTTTCAAAATTAATCGATTTTGATTAAATTTTCATTTTTTTTCTGTTTCATTCATGCAAGAAACAATTTTTAACTTATCGCTAACTGCATTTATTGTTGCTGGGAACAGTTGGATATCACGGATATTTTCGAGACAAGAGAAAGAACAAGAAAATAACAAAGGCTTGGCATTTGTTGTTAAGAGCAAAACATTAAAATTATTTTATATGTGTACTTTTTGAAACAAATTCTGTTTTATGCGGCAAAATCTTAATTGGGATTTATGAAAAAATAGTTAATGTATCAGACAAAAGGAGCTTTGAAAGATTTGTCATCATTTAAAGCAGTTTAAAAATATTTATCTCATATAGGGTATTAATCCCTAGTCTTTAGAGAGGAGACATTTACAAAAAGCTAAACTTGATTCTAATGTACAATACTACTTATTTATAACAATGATTCTTTCCTCAGATTCCTGCTTTTGTTGATAACCAATCTTTAATTCAAATAGAGAGTTACGAGTTGTGTAATTCGTTTCGTATTTGAAAAATGTTGTATTGTTTGGATAGGAGCTTTGAAATGATAAAAAAATAATAATATGCTCTAAATAACCTTCGTTGACTTTGCAAGAACAAATAACTAACTCAGTAAAAAACGAATGTCGTTTACGATATGGCAATGGATATGTTCAGCTACTATCAATGCTTGAGTGATTATTTATTTTGCTTGACTTTCCAAAACTGTTAGATTTTAAAGTTTTTAGTTTTGTATTTTTTTTCGTCTGAGTTGTGTCTCAGTGTCTGTTTATAGAAATATACAGCAATCTGAAACAGTATTAAAAGTTAAAGCTTTTAGTTTTTCTTTTTTTTTCAGGCTGATCTGTCTCAGTGTCTGTTTATAGAGATTGTTACAACAATCTTCAAAAAAAAAGGACCTTAATTGTTAAACTATATCTAATACTTGAATTGTACGAAACTCTTTGAGGCTTAAAATTTTCAGCTATTAGTAATAGTTTGCTTAGTTATATACAAATAAGGAATTATTGAGTGCCAAGTTCGTAGTTTGCTTAGCTATAAAGATAAGGAGTTATCCAGTGCCAAGTTTGTAAGACTTTAATTCATTTCTTACAACATTTTTTTCTATTTAATTAATTTTTTCAACAACAGATTTTTCTTCCAAATAGTTAAAATTGAAACTTTTAGCTTAATTAAATTTTTCTGGTGAATATATTTAAACTAAGGGATTACCAATAATCAGCTTTACGGGTATATTAGTTAATTATTCAGCTCT
This sequence comes from Uloborus plumipes, assembly GCA_038373865.1. NCBI lineage: Eukaryota > Metazoa > Arthropoda > Arachnida > Araneae > Uloboridae > Uloborus > Uloborus plumipes. Next base: position 22,899 of record JAXGGA010003535.1, on the reverse strand, counting down.
AGATTATTCTCTAAACTACTTACGCAGTGAGAGCTGTAAACATTTCTGTTTTAACAGCTTAAACTAACCCTGTGCTATGAAGGACAAAATATTTTCGACTTAATTGTAATGTGTGTTTTCTGCTCACATCTCAAATTAATAGTAGTTAAAGATTAATTTTTTGCTACCTAATCCGCTGGAATATTAAACACCGACTTCACAATACTGTATTGTTTTTTTATTACTCTATAGTCTCTGTCCTGGAGACATTGCCAAAAAGCAGTGAGTAAAACTCTTATCTCAATGTTTTTACAACGAGCGCAGTGGTTAATTTTTAGTGCTGTTTATAATTTTGCCGAGTTATCGCTATCCACAGCCAAGTTCACTGAACTATTCGCAACTTGTGAGAAGATTTCTTCTTTCAAAGAATAAATGTTCATGAAAACTGATTCGAAATTATGTGCGGAACGAAGACAACTCTCTCTGTTCCACATTAGTTGCTAAGACTGAATTATTTTGCAGTGATTGCTGATACGATTTTGTATTTTCTTTAAATATGTTCAAAAAGATTTTAGAACGCTATCAATTAACAGCATTAACTTTCCAAGCATGTCCTCCTCCTTTCCTTAAATAAGTACCACACCGTGAAGCAGTGATATCTCTAAACATGTCCGAATCAGAAAAAAAAATCATTAGTAGTTATAACCAGTACAAAAGCATTAAAACGTAGTAAGTAATTTTGGTCGTGGGAATCACCATCTTATTCTTAATTTTGATCTTTGCTCCATTCAATTGAAGCTTTTCTGAGACCCCTGTATACACTACTAAAGTAAAAGAAAAGAAAGGAAAAACAAAAAATTCTCCTGTCTACTCTTAACCATAAGATCGCGACATTTTAAAGATCAATCTACTGAGCAAGTGAAGGATAAACCTATAGCCCAATCCATTTCCTTCCTCCCCTCAACAGCATTGTTTTATTTATATTTTACTTTCTCTTCGATATAATAACATTTTTGTGGCGATTTCTGTTATCGGTTCAAATTCGGATTTGAAGTCGCAGAGTGATTGCGAAAAGAAGAAATAAAACAAGAAAAGCATCAGAAATCCTGTAAATAAATAACGAACGGTACTTTAAAGATTTTGAGTTTTTCTCTCTCTTCAATCGTATAAGTTGGGGGAAAGAAGTTTGTTTCTTGGCGAAGATATAAGTGAAATTTCATTTTAGCTGAAAGCGTACGTTAAAAATTGATTATCCTTTGCCAAAGGAGATCTACGAGAAAGAAAGCCAGTTTGAAGGGTGTTGGTTTAAATTGGTACTTATGGGCAAATACGTAGTGCAGTGGGAGTCTTTTGCCAAATGTTTGTGATCGAAATGTAGTGTTGGGAGAAATTTGATTGTATGATATTTGTACTAATTGCATCATTTGCCTTAAATAAAGTGAATATAACTTAATTTGTCTACAAAGAGGTGAAAGTTTTGCGAATAAAATTTTTTTCTAAATTGCAATAAACAGTTGATTTTACGTCCAATATTTTTTCTTGTTCTTGTCTTTTTTCTTAAAACTAAGGCGTGTGGTAGAATAACAATTTACATCTATATAGGTATTGGAGAAAACGATTTTAGAGTGTCAGCTTAAAACCTAGCCCTGTTTTATCGTTTCTTCATATCTACAGAACATACTAAAAGATTACTCTGGATGAACGTTAAAAAATAATACTTTGAAACAATTATTTGGTGCAAAAAATCTTTCTTCTAAGTAAAAATCGTGGGATACGAAAAAAAAAACCCATACCCTACCATCAGACTCACAACCGAGAATGAAAAAGATTTGATAACAGTGAACTAGGGGCCACGGTGGCCTAGAGGTAGAGTATTCTCCTCGTAAGCAAGTGGTCGTGGGTTCGAGTCCTGCCTTGCTCATGGTTGTTATTCAAACCTCTCTGTGCCGTAAATCTGTCCTGTGCTTTTCAGGAGGGAAGGCTCTTAGTACGCAGTTCTCATATATGTTGAAGCTGATGGCTTCTGTGTATATATATATATATATAGTGGCGTACATAGCGCCCCCGCAACCCCCGCGGCGCGGGGGGGCGCAAGAGGTTTGAGGGCGCCCGATCCAGAAAAATAGCACTAAAGGTTACACGGGCAAAATATTTTTTACATTTTAATAGGGGGTGGGGGGCGCACTTACAAATCTTGCTGGGGGGCGCACCTTAGTCTATGTACGCTACTGTATATATAGATATATTTAAAAAAAAACAGTGAACTCAGCAGCAGAAGTAGCGCGACGTTGCCACGTGGGTCGTAAATTCTTTTAAAAGTTTGCAGACTACATCTTAGTTCGGGAGAAAAAAAAAAAACTATTTTTTTAAAGATAAAACATCTTAACTTAATGCTTATGAATATTTATACTGCATTTTCCGGTTGTATAATCCATGAAAAGAATGTGCATGTATTAGCGGTTAATTTTTAAACATTTCTCATACCTATTTAGATCTTACAGTTAATCTAAAGTTGAATGAAAAATGATCAAATAAACTTCCATATATTATGTGATTATTATATGATATGATAAGCTTATATATTATTATATGATTGAAGTTAAAAACTAACGCAAATAAATAACAAATTATTGAAGAAAATACAGCGCATAACTATTTCAAGGCTCCATTGTATGTTTGAAATAGCTGCATGGTGTATTTTCTTCATAATTTGTGCTTTATTTACATTGGTTTGAAACTTCATTCATAATCTAAAGTTAAAATTAACTTTAGATTATGAATGAAGTTGCACACTGTAAAAAATGAATGTTGTTTTTGCAGTAAAATGCAGCTAACTTTATAGTAATAAACTGTAAAATTGCTGATTTTACAGTAATAAAAGGTAAAATTGCTAATTTTACAGTAATAAAAGGTAAAATTGCTAATTTTACAGTTTATTACTGTGCATTTTACAGTTTTAAACTGGAACCTCTGCTGCCAGTATTACACTGTTGTTTTTACGGTATAATGCAGCTAAATTTTACGGCCATAAACTGTAAAATTTCTATTTTTACAGTAAGAAACTTAAATTGCTAATTTTACAGTTTATTAGTGTGCATTTTAAAGTTTTGAATTGGAACCTCGGCTGCTAGTATTATACTGTAAAAACAACAGTTCATTTTTTGCAGTACAGACTGTGTGATTTTTAACGTGCGTCGCAGACTGCTGAAAAAAACCTGCTATTAGGACCATGAACGATAAACCTCTGTTTCCCAACTTGACAAAAGTTTCCAGTCGAAGGCAAAAGTCCCCTCCTGCTATTAAAACGAATCAGTAAATAAATAAAACCTTCCATGGCGGTGTAACCCGAGCACGTACCAAATGACCAGCGGTCCGGCTAGCTATTTTTCAGTGTTCCTGTTTTATATTGACATCCATCCAGTTTCCATGGTGCCCTAACCAACAAACAACACATTCACATAACGATACACTTGCGGGGGAAGAAAAAAAATGTATATTACGTGTTCTTCTTTTTTTTTCCCTAATCTGTGTTAGACGTTTCGAAGACCACAATTTGTTTGAAACAAGCGCGGCGTATCTGTGTTTGTGATTTATTGCAAGTTGAACTTCGACATTTTCGCTTGGCCCACTTATATTTTGAGTAGTTCTTTTTTTTTCTTTATTTTTGTAAAGGGCTACATCTGTAGACAATTGGTTGACTGGAAATGAAAAATAAAAATAGATTATGCATGGTTAAAATCAGTTCAATATTGTATCTCCTTCGTTGCCATGTAATTATAGTAGACATTTTTTTCCATAAAATGCTTCTGTGTGGTGTTTCTTTGATGTTGAATAGGAACAATAGAGTTGAGAAGATTAAATGTTACAATTAAGAAAAACAAATGTTGATTCGAACCGAAGGTTCTTAAACTATATCGACCTCGAACCTCTAAAAGAATCTCTTTACTTGGAAATACGCCCCAGTAGCGTTCGTGCTAGAAGACAGAAAGTTCAAAAATTCTTGAAAGCACATGAAAAAAAGAAGTGAATCAGCTGATCTATTTGAAATTAATATTTACCAAAAAACTGATACAAGTTATCTTTAAGTTACTAAGGCTATCAATGAGAAAACGGTGTTTTTAATTTAAAATAGGAAATGAAGAGCTTGCTGAAAAAATGAGATACCTCCAATTTAAATGTTTTCAAAAGGTCTGCATTAGAGCTGAAAACCACTTTCTTCTTTTTTTGTATTTTAATACCTCACCTTGCATGCTTCCCAGTACAGTTATGCAAGAGCAGTCTTGAAAATTAACAAAAATAGAATAGTGTTTTAAGCTCTAATGCGAATCTATTGAAATTTGGAGCTGTCTTCTTTTGGCAACAAGCCCTTCCATTATTAGGACAACCTTTTCAAAAAATCACAAAAATCAATTTTTTGTCTAATGAAATAGTTACCACTTTCGTTTAACTAAGTTTTTAACTAAGTCAGATTTACGGAACAAATTGTTCTTGCCAAGTGTCAGATCTCGCCAAAACTTAATAAATTCTACCATTTAATGATTTTTGAACATTGATTTTTTGGAAGAAGTGTTATTTACGCTCAGTTTCAGCTTTCAAAAACCTCCTCTTGCGTGAATTCTTTCAGTTTCACCTTTTCCTCTTAATTTAAGAAAAGAAAAAAAAATGTCAACTACGAAATAACTAGTAAATGTCAAAGTTTGTGCGTATTTATTCAATTTGAGTGAAAGCTCTTTTGTGTTTATTTTCTGGGAATGCTTACTTTTCTACTAAACTTTGAAATCTAAATTTTTTTCTCAAAATGGGATTATTTTTAATTTAAATTTTTACGCAGAGATTTTGCTCATACATTATTAAGAAAAATAATAATTTCTGACAAGTATTTCAAGTATGATTTGGAATTTGCTGCTATTTTGCTTTTTTTTGACATGAGCTGTGTGTTAGTGTATAAAAAATATTTTATCAAGGATTGGGCAAGCTTTACAATATGTCCAGTGATCATTTTTAGCCTACATTCGAGGAATAGTTCAACAAAAAAATTTATAAACAAGAATTTAATATGTCGTACAAATATATCCATAAAAAATTCTAAGTAAAGATAATGTTTAACACTTACCTGATACTTACCTACATAGTATACACTTACTGTAATGCTATCATTGATTTCTTACCAGAAAATACATTAAATATATTCAATAAGATGTTTCTATTATAATATAACTAAAATATTGCAGAATTTGTGGGCCCTCTTAAAGTACCTAATCGTCTAGATGTTTATCAAATATTTTGGAAATATATTTAACTGTGAGCACATATCTTTTTATCAAAACTTGGAACTCAATTTTTTTCCGCTTTAATTAATAGAAAATGTGGAAAAAAGCATTAAAAGTTACCCCGAAAATACCACAAATGACAACTTTTATTAATCATTGGATTTTCCATCTATTTCAGCTGTTGGTTTAAATTTTACTAACATTATCGTTGATTATTACAGTAAAAGGTATTAAATATATTCAATAAGATATTTCTTTTATTATGCAAGCAAAAATTTGCAGAATTTTTCAACCGTGTTAAAATACATAATCGTCCACCGACATTTTGAAAATATATTCAACTGCGGATACATTATATTCTAATATCTTTCAATCTAAACTTACCACGAGATTTTTTTCCGCTTTAATTAATACGAAATATTGAAAAAACATTCGATTATATCTCCTTTTCATCTCCAAAGAGTCCGTTTTCTTCTACAAAAGTCGCCCCGAAACCACCAACGAAACGTCGACTATTATTAATAACATTTTAATCACCGCGAAATGGAACGGTTCTGTTCTTTGCTGACGTCTGAAAATCATTGGTTCGCTGTTTATGTGAATTCGCGATGACGATAATTGCTTTAAGGGGCTGAATCGATAAATTTCCGGGACCAGAGAGCGCAATTATTTGCTTCGCCGATACTTGGACTTATTTGGGAAATAACTCTATTTCATTTGCCATTCCAGGTTGTCTTCCGGCGGCCCTCTGCACCACGCTACTAAAAACTCGGTGACTCTTGGCGTCATCGTAGAAGTCATTTTTATTCCATCCGTCATAGTTCTTTCATTGTGGAGCTGCTTTGTTCTTTGCCATCTTTTACCCCCTCCACCCCTCAGAGTCACTCAGCCAAATACTACCAAAAGGTAAGCTGTTTGAATAAGTCTTTTGCATTTTTTAGGTTTTCGTAAAATGTTGGTATACTGCAGAAATTTGAACTGTTGTTTTTACATTATAATACTGGCAGCCGAAGTTCTAATTTAAAACCTTTAAATTTCGCAGTAATAAACTGAAAACTAGCAATTTTACAGTTTCGTACTGTAAAGTTAGACATTTTACAGTTTATTGCCGTAAAATTAAGCTGTTTATACTGTAAAAACAACAGTATAACACTGGCAGCAGAGGTTCCAGTTTAAAACTGTAAAATGCACTGTAATAAACTAAAATTAGCAATTTTGCAGTTTGTTACCGTAAAATTAGCAATTTTACAGTTTAGTACTGTAAAAGTAGAAATTTTATAGTTTATTACTATAAAATTAGCAATTTTTACAAATTATTACTATAAAATTAGCTATTTTATACTGAAAAAGCAACATTCATTTTTAGTGTACAAATTTTGATAAAACTTCACAAACAGGTCATGGTTTAATAAACAACGAATTGTAGATTAATTCTTCCATAAATAAAGACAAAATGTACCTTATAAACTGCAAATATTGCAGTGCAAATATTGCTATACCTTGAGTTCTGCCTTAAAAAATTTTCGAGTTGTACCGTACTAAGTGCTGTCGCTCGTTGGTGCTCTAATTTCACATTGGCTACCAGTTTTTTTTTTTCGGCTGTCTTTGCTTTATAAGAGGATTTTTGCCTCCAACTCGGCTAGTTTTGTATTCCATGCTGATAAGTGCATAATAAGCACGAAACTGCAGTCCATAGATCGAAATAGCCGAGTTGGCGGTGTATTGCATGTTCCTGTCTTAGCCCTTGCTTAGGGGCGGTTACTCACAGCTTTATATCTATTTTTTATCTTTCTCTGTGACAAATCGGCAAATAAGTAGACGGAAAACTATAATATTAGTTTATTATTTTTTTAATTATAAAAAAAAATCAGAGCAGTTGTGTTCCATGTAGTGAAATCGTTTGTGTACACAGCATTCTACAAAAAAAAAAAAAGAATAAATGCTTTCTAATGCGGTGCTTAAGATAACCGTTAACTTTTAAAAAATATTATATTCATCTATAGAAGCTGATGATCTTAATTTTTTATTGGAATGAACCTTCTTTGCCAGTCGCGGCTTTTTGTATGGTTACTTTATTTCAAGTGCCTTTTAGAAGTTTATATTATGAAGATTTATTTCGCAATTTAATGGCACTTGAGTCTGATAGATTTAACCTAATTTCAAATAAATATCACTGCATTATGAAATAAGCTCCTTTTTTATCTCAGAATAATTCTTCTCATTTTCATTTTTGCAATCATTACTTGCCGAGTTTCGTACTTTTTGTCTTCTATAAGTTCTCACTACACCCCAAACGAGAATTGCTAAGAGTGTTAAAGTAAGCTCTACCACACATCATAATACCACAGGAAAAAAAATCTTAAAGTATCTGCATTAAGGAACTACTAAGCAACTTAGCGTAGTTAGGCAGGAATAATTTGGCCATTTCTACGTCCTCACCGAAGAATCTTTTTTAATCATTTAATTCCAAATTTCTCTTTTCCAAAGATGGTACAGATCCCTTTGATTTATTTTGAGTGATGACATTTCAGACGATCATTAACCGGCCTATAATACACACACACACTCATCCCCAGCCGATATATATTTATACTTTTTTTTCTCATCTCAACTTCTATTAGGAACTCACCTCCGTGCTTTGTTTTAAAACTAAATGGCAAAAAGTGGGTATGAGTAATTTATATACATAAAAAAAACTCCCCCTAACCAATGAGGAAGACAAAAAAATGCCTCTTTATTTTTCATATCTCATTCTATGAAACCTCTGATGAGACCGTAAATTGTCTTCCGGCCGAGCAATAAAAACTAGCAGACCATTAGCGCCCCATAGATAGTGATTTTTTTTTTCTTCATCCTCGTGGTATTCTTTCCTCCACATTTAGTCTTGGGTGTATTTAAGAGAAATAAGTAAGTGCTAAAGAGGAGATAAACACTGGCCTAACCCCTCTCCGATGAGTTAATGCTACCAATATAGGATTTATCTGCACTCCTTCATTGCTATCGTAATCAGTCAGCTTCCCTACGTGCTCTTCTCTGTGGAGAAGATACTAATATCTTCTCGTGGTCTTTTTCTTGCGAATTGGTGTGATGATGTATGCAGGAATGATAATTGCAACGGATAGGTTTTGATTTTTCTCTCTCTCTCTCAAGCAGGTTCGAGTTGCATTATCGTGGGTCGCGTTTTATAGCCTTGCTGAAATGATGGTGGGAATTTATTGGGGACTGGATGGTACATTATGGAGGTCTTATGGGGATTAAAGTGCAAGAAGTTGTTCAAAAAGCACTTTTTGTCATTGTAATTTGCGAAGTTATAATGAGCGATAGTGTTTTAATTAAGCTTCCTTACAATGTCTCTGTGCATGATATTATGCTCTTCTTAATGTGCGATCAAAAGAAGTTTCATTATTCTTTACCACTCGTTTATAAAATAGTATATTATTCCGAATACTTTCTTTGGAATGTCATGGAGCATCAAATTAAAACGATATTTTGATCGGTGGTTATTATAGTCATCTGTTATGAAAATAATCTTACGTTATTGGAATCTTTATCAAGTATCAAGCAGTACAGGAAGGGTCGTTAGCAATAAGTGGAAAGGTATGCCTGTATTTGCATCTCAATTTCAGATTTTTCTTTTTTTCGGAATCCTTTATCTCGGCTGTACGTTTCCCAAATCTTTATTTTGTGAATTCTGTATTTGTTAACTGGAGGTTCGGTTTGATTTTTTTCAAGTATCAAAAGCCTCGTGCTTATACTGAGAAAGCACATCTAGGGGTAGTCTACAAATGATGGAATGCTTTGAGGGGGTCGGGGACTAGAGAAAGTGGGACAGTTTGTCAAAAGGAGGAGGAAGGGGGTTGCAAGACGTGTGATTTTTTTTTTTAAATAATTTTCCTATGAGACACAGCCTTTCATGTAAAAAGTGGAAGGAAGGAGGTAACATGAAATGTGACAATTGGAGAAAAAGGGGGATATATTTTATGTACAGTCACAAACAGATGTTCTGTACGATTAAGCCTTTTGAAAATCATTGCTTGCACTTTACTTCCAAAAAAATTGCAATAAGAGAGCTGACAACAGCTCAGTGAATCACTGACTTCGGTTGCTCGAATCTGCATTCCCACTCCATCCGTTTAAATTGCAATAGCAACAAAGAGAAATATGAGTATCTCTACTCGCTAGTTTTTAATTTTTACCTTTTCTACTTTTTACTCATCTTAGCTGTTAATTATGACTTTTTTCAGGCATAACTACTTTCCTTATGTATTAAGTTATATCAATTATGAATGACTCTTTCAGAAAAATCACCTAATTTATATTCCATAAGAAAACGAAGCAAAAGAAAAGAAACCGATTAAGCACATGAAGTACAGATCCAATTCCGAAAACGATGCCCTCCTATTTTTACTTTATGTACCGCATTTTCATTAAACTTAACAAAACCCCAAGTTCAATTACATCTGTAAGCTTTAAGAATGTCAGGCGGTGCTCCTCCACCTTTGTTGCCTCTCTTAGACAAGCACATTTTCGGTTACGTAGTAGCCAACATCAATTACTTAACATGCCTTCAAGCACGAAACAGAGCGAATCTATCTTGCCGGAGATGGCAAAACAACGGAATTGGGGACACGACATTTTTGCCGGACTCGCGTGTGTGTCGTGCCCGGTTGACACTTTGGGGTCCGGCCGGGCCCCGTCCCCACCCATGTAATTACAGGGACTCGTTCTTCTTGGCCGGCTTGTACTTGATCTTTTTTTGGGGACCATCGCACGGCGGACTCCTCCCACCTGTACATGTAACTTTCCGGCGCGACCACGCAAACAAATTTCCAGCCACACTTCCAGTATTGTTTTGGGGGTTGGGCCTGAATTGCGTCGAAGAAGCGTCTAGGTTGGTGTGGTAGTGTCAATTTATTATAATTCAATGGTTAATAATATACTTTTCAAGCAATAACAATTGAAGGGCCAGGGGGGGAAAAGATGAAAGTTACTTTTTCGTCAATTTTGAGATATTACCGCTATCTAGGGGCAGTGAAGGAGCAAAATCATCTGGAAGAACAACAGGGGGGAAAAAAGACGAGAATCGACCGAAATATGTGCATGAAGACTCTATTAACAACATAGGGAGTTACGAGAAATCAAACTTTGTTCTTCGTTTTTCTCGAAATCGCTTTTTGGTCATTTTCATCTCCCCCCCCCCCTGGCCCTTCAATTAAGTTAAGTCATTTTTATATCCACTTCATTCTGAAAAAAAAAAATCTTTGATGAAAATGATATTAGATTTTTGGTCAATATTTTCTTGTATAAGTAGTTTAAATTTCACAATGAAAGGGGAGATTTTACTACTCTTAAATCTACGAACGCATGTAAGACAGGCTAGTGAACAAAAAATTTCTCAGGCGTAGTGAGAAAAAACATAGTAAGAATATTGAAGAGAAATGTTTTTACATAAATTGAAATAGCTCCTTCTTCTATGATGGAGAAATTAACTTTCATTTGTAAATGCAGAGAGTATTGTAAAATACATCACAACTTTTATTCGGAAAAATCATAAGAAAATCTTAAGTGTAACTTGTACAGGAAGCCCTTCATTGGAGCCTGGCGAAAAAAAATATAAATCTTGATCCAACACATCAAAACACAAAAGTTGAGGAAATGCATTTAAAAGTCGCTGTAACAAAATAAATAAACCTTTCTTGTTTTTGTTCTTATGTAAAAGACATATACTAAAAACCATGTGAATAGATGCGTTATCAATGGTAATAGTAATTTTGAAATTTTAGAAATAAATCATAACTCACATTTTAATGTTCTTTTATTATTGAATTCATCACCGCTAATTAAATAAAATAACGTCTCATACTTTAAAAAATGGATCCTAGCAATATTAATTGATATTATTATTTGAGAAATATTTTATTTTTGTAAACATGTATTAAAATTTCAGCAGAAGTTTTTACATATTAACAACGATTCCACGAAGTATATTTTACTAATCCAATGAATATATTTTTATAGAACGATATATTTTAATTTTTCATCAATTATTACAATTTTAGCCAAAATTCATAGTTAATATAAACACTACCACCCCCCTCCCCCCTCCAATTTAACAAGAAATATTTTTTAATTTGTAGAAAATAGTTACACTTACAGTCAAAGTTCATATAAATTTATAAAGTATCAGCTATTCGGATAAATATATTTGACTTTGAAAATTATTTTATTCTTGGAACAAATTGTAACATTTTCAGTTGAAGGTTATACATAATATTACCTATTCCCATAGTATCTTTCACTCATAAAATACTCTTTTTTTATTTGTAACTATTTATTACTTTTTCAGTCAAATTTTATGCATAACATAACCAATTGCGATAAATATATTTTACTGAAGAAATATTTTTGTGCTCGTAAACAGTTGTTACATTTTCAGTCGAAGTTTATACATAACATCAACTACTCCCATAAATACATTTGCTCTAAAACAAAAACAGTTTAATACCTCATTAAGCCTCCTCATCTTTGAATTATATCGATTCAAATACGCCATCAAAAAACCATACATCTATAACTGGACCTTAAATTTATGTATATTCCCGACAGCCTTCCCTCCACGGGGTAATAATGTCCACACGATTAGAGGGGAGGGTGCTGCCTAACGACATCAACACCAACAACACACGCAAGCGCCCCTTCTCATCATCATAATCGGCAACAAATCTTTTTATACCAAAAAACACTTACCTAACACTCACCTAAGTTTTCAGCCGAAGTTTTTGCATAATATTTCCCATAGGTTGAATTTTATGCCGAAATTTGCACTGAACATCAACTATTCCGATGAATATATTTTAATTAAACGATTTTTTTTTCATTTGTGAACAATTATTGCAATGTTATCCGAAGTTTATGCATAATATCAACTATTGCAGTAACTATTTTAACTTGAGAGATATTCCTATATTTGTAGACAATGCTTCCGCTTTCAGTCAAAGTTTATATATAACGGTTATACAACGTTTATATACAACGGTTATATTCAACGCAAAAAGTATTCTTGTATTAGGAATAAATTGTAACATTTTCCGTAGAATTTTATACATAATATTAAGTGTTATCATAAATATATTTCACTTATAAATTATTATTTTTTATTTGTAATCATTTATTACATTTTCAGTCGAATTTTATGCATAACATAACCAATTTCGATAAATATATTTTACTGAAGAAATATTTTTGTATTAGTAACCAATTGTTACATTTTCAGTCGAAGTTTATACATAACATCAACTATCCCCATAAATACATTTGCTTAAAACAAAAACCGTTTAATACCTCATTAAGCCCCTTCTCCTGCGTGACACACTCATCATCTTTGAATTATATCGATTCAAATACGCCATCAAAAAACCATACATCCATAACTGGACCTTAAATTTATGTATATCCCCGATAGCCTTCTCTCCACGGGGTAATAATGTCCACACGATTGGAGGGGAGGGTGCCGCCAAACGACATCAACACCAACAACACACGCAAGCGCCCCTTCTCATCATCATAATCGGCAACAACAGCGGAACCACAAAACAGAAATTAAAAAAACGGGAAACTTTCCTTTTCCCACAATATGTATTTATTTTTTTTCCTCTTTTGTGTCGCTTTATTGTTCATTTATTTTTATTTTGTGCTTTTTTTTATTTTCTGTGTATAATGTACCTCCTTGTAAATCTCAGTTGCCGGGCGTGCCCTATGCGTGTTGTATTTGTCTCGCACGCCATGTTTTTGATGTGAGAGTAAAAAAAGGATCAGTAATAAGTATGGAAAAGCCGCTGTTTGTGCGACATCGATGTTGACTCTCAAGTCACGCAGAAAAGAATCCGAAGTGTAAGAATGCACTTCCTGGTTAACTGGGCTCGGGACGAAATAAATATGTGTGTACATATATATATATATAATTAGGGAAAAGGGTTAAATGGAGAATAAATTTAGATAAACCAAAAGAACTTTTAACATGAAGTCGAAGTAAGCGAAACAAAATAGAAAAAACAAAAAGTAATTGTAAAGCTGTTTCGGACAAATTATAATTATCGGAACCAAGGAATGTAACCAGATTTTTAAACTTTTTTTTTTTTTTTTTTGCATCAATGTTGACTCTCAAGTCATGCAGAAAAGAATACTAAATGCAACAATGCTCTTTTTGGTTAACTGGGTTGGGGATGATAGGTGCATTTACATATAACTGGAAAAAAAGGTTTAACTGGGTTAAACTTAAATGTTTTAACATGAACCAAAAGTAAATGAAACAGAACATAAAAAATAAAATATTTAAAAATAATTGAATTTTTTTCTGAAAAATTATTAACTTTTAAAAATAAGCTTCTTTAAAGCTTATACTTCAGTACATTAAAAAGCGGTTCATCGAAACACCGAAAGAAATGTCTGCAATTAGTCTGCAAATTTGTGCTTGATATAATGTATTTACTATCGTTTCTAAGCATATAGTTGTCTATATTCAACCATGTGTTTTATAAAACTTGTAAGAAAACCGAAAAATAAAACTTGGTAACATTAGGTAAAGAATAAAATAATAATAACAATGACAATACTAATAACAACAATAATAATAATAGTAGCAATAAAAAATTACAATACTAACAATAACAATAAAAGTTATTATAATAACAATAAAAATAATAATAATGATAACAATAAAAAATAATAATAACAATAAAATAATAATATAATAACAATAATTAATAATAGTAATAAAATAATATAATGATGAAAAATAATAATGGTAGTATAAGAATAAAAGAGCATATATAAACAGAAGTTTCATGTAAAACTTTCTGAAACAAATACTGTGGAAAACTTACTTTTCATAATTGTAAGCAATCGAAGCATTCTTTTTTCCCTTATATCCCTCAGAGGAATCCAGAACGTTTTAAAGCATTACGCATTATCGCCCTACACTTAACAAACAGAAGAAACCCGTTAAACAAAATCGCATAAAAATAAACGAAAAGTGGAAACCCCAGCATTTCTGCAGCTATTCATAAATCCCTTACTTGGACCATTACAGCCCTCATCGCACTAAAGCCTCGTATTTATGAACCTAGTAATTAAACAATTAGGAGAAATTTGAAATGCATCGTTCGCCGAGTCGGGGGCAAACGTAATTAAAATCCGCGCTTTAATAAGACGCAAAATTACTAAAAAATATTTGGAAAATCATCCGCCAAATATTACATGTGAACCTCCTTTTCCTCCTTTCACCCCCCTCACACACACGTAAAATTAATTAAGCATATAAGTACGGATTAATCAACAATATTTAATTACCAAGTTTTAGCCATAATGCCTATTATTTAATTTGTTAATTAGTTTCCAGTTTGCATACACTAATGAAGACGGTCGGCTCTTTCCTCTATCCTCGCCTGTTTATTGATTGGCTTTTGGGAAGGTTCTGTTGATATTGTCGGTCGGGCATTAAAATTAAACATTAAACTTAATGAAATATCAAACAGGGTTCTTCGAAACCTCGGCTAATGCAGTATTAATAACAATTTTCGTCCCATCGTTTATATGTACTCACCGGGCATTTTTAACCGGCACAGTTACAGTTACAAGTGTGAGTGATAGATATATTATAATTTTTTTCTTCACTTCCCGATTCGCCTCTCAAATAAAGTGTATTTTGATTTTATTGATATGTCCTTAGTTTGGCGAGAGCGCCTCCGGAGTTGTGTGCTCTAGTAAAAGTTGAAAGGGGAAATTTTATCGCCTGACAATTTGCGCTGGAAGATCTTAGGCAAGTGTGGGTTCTGGTTATTTTTAATAAGGTCGTAGTGTTGTCTTAATTGGTAGCGATTTCGAAGAATATCGCTAATTTTTAGGTGCTTTTATCGGCCGCGCCGGTGTTCAATGCGCTCTTTTACTTTGTTGGAGGGTTCTCGTGTAGTTGCAGGGTCTTAGATTTTCAAAAAGGGAGCGAATTGTTATGTATGTAAATTAAACCATAAAATAGTGTTTTTGTAATTAATGCAGTGGTAAAAATATCTTTCAAGTTGGACAGTTTGTGGAGGATAAATAAATAAAGTATTTTTATGTTCAAATGGAATTGTTAAGAAACTATAAATTTTAAGCTTACAACTGGTTT
The DNA here is from genome assembly GCA_038373865.1 of Uloborus plumipes. NCBI lineage: Eukaryota > Metazoa > Arthropoda > Arachnida > Araneae > Uloboridae > Uloborus > Uloborus plumipes. The sequence continues at coordinate 7,485 of JAXGGA010003535.1, read as the reverse complement.
TTATTAAAGTTACTTGCATTTAATGAAATTATTCTAATGAAATTTTTTAACTGAAGAAAAGAGAATATTTCTTTGGAAAACGAATGTTTTAGACTATGCAACTTTTTTAACAAAAATATTTCTATTTTACGTGTTAAAGCATAGTAATGCAACATTATATTTTACGTGTTTGTCAGTTGTATTAGGTATAAAAGGGTTAGTACGTCCCATTGTTAGTATCACAATATTGATGCTTTGTGAAAAATTGAATAGCTGCATAAACTTTATTAAAGCTAAGCAACCAGCAATGCCTATTAATTGTGATTTACTTGCACTTAAAAAATTTAATTTCGGACTAAAATTTTATTCTGCGGTGTTTTTATTTGGGCTTAAGTTTTTTTTTTTTTTTTTTTTTTAAGTCATTTATTTTTCTCTCATGTTTATCAGCTTTTATTATTGCCTATTTGTTTTCAGTTTTATTTATTTATTAATTGTAATCTATTAATTTGTTCTAGTGTATAATATTTAATTATGTGTTAAATCAGTTGCTTGCATGAAAATTTTTCAGGTACAGCTAAACGATATTTTTTTAACTTTCGAATTCTCTGGAATACTTAGGAAAATTCTTTTTATATATTTTTATTTTTATTTTTTTGAAAAAGATGGCTTCAATGATTAAATAGTTCAAACCGTCTATTTATGACTTTGCTGCAAAATCAGGGACGTCATTTCAAGTTTTTTTTTTTGGGGGGGGGGGCAAAGGGTCCAAACGCAATGCAATTTTATCAGAAAACATTAAAAACCACGCCCACTTATATGTAAATACACTGATTTCTCAAAGCCGGGGGGGGGGGGGCAATTGAAAAAAAATGACGGACCTATGTAAAATTGGGCTTCTCTAGCTTCGGCTGTTTCAACTTCTGAATTAGAATCAAAATAAAGTGAATTGCAAATGAATATAAAAAACCTAAAATGGCATTTAAGAAAAATATAACAAAACTATGCTTGACTTGGTCATCTGAAACGTGAATTAAACTTTGTATTGTAAATAGTTTTTAGCAACAGATAAACTAAGAATTATTAGTATTAAAGAATAATTTATAGAGTAACGTAAAATATGGATTACTAATCTTAGTTCACATCTCTCCTTTCTTAACAACAAAAATTGCATTACGCGACAAATCCTCACGCGAAGCTTTGATAAAAAAAAAAGAATCCTAGCGTAGCCAATGGGTGCTGAAAAGCGCCACGAGGAATTTCTAAAAGAATAATAGGCGCAAGCACCTATGTGTTGTAGAGCATTTCAAGAGAATCTCGCGTCATCCTTGTTGTTGCTTTATCATTTACATGCAACCGAGAACAATTATACAGTATAATAATAAATTTGAAGAATTCTCTTTGTATACTGCTTTGTTTCTCAAAATTATTGGAATCCAAAACTAACACTTTAAAAATTTATTAATAATTGACATATGCATAAATACTATCTTACTACTACTAAAACGTGACGCTTGCACCATCCAAACTATGGTTTCTTGAACGAAACAAAACGATCAGAATATTTTATTTATTAAGGTAAAATACATTCAGTTATACGTTAATTATCAACAAAATGTTAAAACTAATTGCAAATGTATGCATACCTACAGCTTCTTTTTTAATAAAATATTTATTTTATTTAAAAGTGGAAACTAAACTTTGGGTTTCAAATAGTTTTTAGCAGCATATAAACTGAGAACTATAATATTAATCTAGATTCTCATATCTCCTTTCTGAACAACAAAAATCACATTACTCGACAAATCCTTACGCGAAGCGTTAAATAAAAAAATAATCTAAGCGTAGCCAATGGGTGCTGAAAAGCGCCTCAAGGAATTGCTGGAAGAATAATAGGCGCAAGCACCTATGTGTTGTTGAGCATTTCAAGAGAATCTCACGGCATCCTCGTTGGTGCTTTATCACTCCCGAGCCACCTAGCGGAAAAACAAATTATTGGGAGTAAGTAGTCGAAGAATTAAACCACTGCTAATAATCGCAGAAAAGACAAAATAGAAAAACCTCTTCGACAGATGCTTCAGAATGTCGTTTCGAAAATCGCCCTTGAAAAGAACGAAACCGGGCCGCTGTTACAAAAGAAAACTGCCAGCCTCAGCAATGGGACGATTTGTTAAGAAGACTGCATCTTAAACTAGGCGCGTGTGTAGTGGGGGAAATGAAATATACTTGAAGTGGTCGAGGTGGATGGAAAAAAAAAGAAAGTTGCTTTCCCAAGTGAAATAGATAAGCTTTTTGGGGGTGTTGTGGGATCACGGATGATACTTGGGTGTTCTGTCGGATTGAGGTCCGTCTGCTAAGTGCGGGAGTTTCATCTGTCTCAGGCAATTTAGTTCCTGTTTCACAGGATTTTGTGACATTCCGATTTTTTTTTTCTCTTCCTCCTGTTTGTCGTGCCTGTAAGTGCTTATGTGTGAAATGCTGTGCCTTATTTATTTATTTGTCTTTGTTATTAAAAATATGTTGCGTTTGAACTTCTGTTCAGTATAACATTCTTTCTTGTTTCTGGAGGACTTTAAACCATTTAAGGTTAAAATAGTTTCAAATCGGAAGTACAAACAAAAATATTTTTTTTTTACCTCATTTTTTATTTAATACAAAACGACGTATCTATTGCATTCTCACAAACCATTTGTAAAAACGTGAGAAAAATTCCTTTATTACAGAATTTTTTTTCTCAAAATAAAAACTTAGAAAGGCTATTTTTTTTTTTTTTCTTTTTTCCCCGTCTTTTCTTCTTTTCCTTTTTCGATTTATTTACGATTTATATTCTCAACAAATACTTGTTCTACTAAATCCAATTTAAACGCAGTTATATTTTTTTCGCTGTGCAAATTAGAAATTAAATTATGAATTAATTGGTAACTTCTGCTTTACTAGTCTACTGTATTTTAATGTATTCAAAAAAAATATTAAGTTTATTTATTCTTTTTATTTGTGATTTCATTTTACATATTATTTTCGTTTTTCAATTATTTTTCCTTTTTTTTTATAATACACTGTAGAAACATTGGTACCACTGGTATTTTTTGGGTTGGCACCAAAGATAGATAAACTTTTCTGGCTACAAATGATAGTGCATTAATTTACCTTATTTTGGTGCAACTTATGAAAGTTATGGTGCTATCTGAGTATTTTGCACCAAAACAAAGCAAAATCATACATCAGATTTGGTAGCCAGCCAGTTAACACTATCTTTTGATGTGCCTGTCGTTTTTTTCTTTTTCTTTTTCTTTTTTTTTTTTTTTTAATATAATGTATAATATTCCAACTGCAGAACTTCAAAGTGTTTCTTTTTAATATAATATTCCCTCACTTTGAATTTCAAACCTTTTCCAAGTTTTTCTCTCTTTTCTCTTTAGTTAAAATTGCGTTTTTTAATAATTTTCACGCCACTTGTTAAATAGTGGAATATTATTAGATTGATTTATTGTAGATTTTCATAAATTACGCTGTGGCAGTAATCTGTTATATTTCATGTAAAGTAAAAGTCACCGTGTTTGCAGTATTCGAAAAGAACAAAAAACAACCAGATCTTTACTTTCAGTTGAATATTTTGGTAGTTCCCCCTAAAACTTTTAACCAATGTCTGCCTCCTTTCAGTCCCTCAGGCGCGAAGAAGTACAAATCTTTAACAAAGGCTCCTTATTCTTATGCGAACAATTTCCTCCATCACAGATACGCAGACAATTGTTTTAACTCTGCTCGTGACGTCATAATAGAAATATGTTGCCAACGTCGCCAATTTTCCATCTTTTGTTTCCTCAGTTGTTTTAATCGCCCTCTTTTCGTTAATAAGCATATTTTAAATCATTTATTTACCAATTCAACTGCCCTTGAGTCTCTTAAGGACTATGGTTCTTATGGGAAGAGTTGAAGATTATTTTTAAAACCTCGTTTATATGGCTTTCGTTTATCCGCATCAAATTTGTTCCCTTTAAAAAATATCTGTACAGTTACGTTTACACAGACTAGGGGTTACAAAACTGTTTCTGGTCGTGGCACCCTTTAAGCAAGCAAATTTTTCTCACGGCACTCTAATTATTTATCTCAACCACATATATGTATTTATCTATCCATGTACAAGTATATATATTTATTAAAATGTATGTAATAGAACTGTGTTTATTTATGTAGATACATTATGTTATCTAGTATCAAATTTAAATATTTGTTTTTTACGGAAAAGACCAGATTTAATTTTGATTCAAGTAATAAGCACGTATATATACTTTTAAATTTCTAATGCTACTGAACTCAAATAAAAATGATTTTTTTAAAAACGAACTTTCAAAACTTTATTTTATTTTATTCTGCTGCTTTTCTAGGATATCACTAAATTACATAAGAAACAGCTAGTATACTTTCAAAAGCTTTTGTTTTTGCTTTATAAGTGTCTTACTACATTACATTAATTAAAGCTAATGTGACACATGTACTATATGTATTCAACAACTGCGTCTAGACTCAAACATAAAATTACGTTTGATTCGCACTTTATTTTTTGCTGAAACACTTACTTTCATTTATTGTCGACACATTTAAGCATTTACTGTATTTAGAGAAGAAGACATTTTTCTTAAGTTTTTCAGTCTTCCACTGTTCAACAGAAGTTATTTTATGACTAAATTTCGAAGTAGGTGTAATGTTTACCGTTTTGCTACTATAATTTTAACTTATAAAAAAAGAATAATATTCTTTTTATGTCTTTCGTACAGATTTAACATAAGTAGAATTTCTGTGCACCATTAAGAGATAATCCTTGTTTGTTCAGGTAATCACTCTCTGTTATGACTTTAAAAAAATGCCTCCACGGTTTTAAAATACCAGTTATGTAGAATCATAAAAAAAAGCGGTTATCATCGTCAATTTAATAAAGTGAACTCGGCGCGTGATTTCTAATAATACATCTCCTGTGCGCCTATGAAGTTATCTCTGAAGTAAATCTTCACAGACTAAGTGAAAAGTAAAGTGAAGTGAAAACAGAAAAAAAGAGATGATGTGCCGCGGGAGTGTAATAAAAAAAATCCTCCGAACAAACCTCCATGACTTCATCATCATTCGTCTTGTTGCGCTTTCAAAACATCAGCCAAAACAACCGTTATGCGGTTTATTTATAAAACACACATCTATGTTTTCTGCCTCTTCCAAATTTATTTTCCTTTTTTTTTCCTTCAGCCTTTTTAGCATCATTACAGTTAACATTTATTATTTTTCTTTATGTGAAAAATAATGGTGGAGTTGAAGTCGTAGTAGTTTTGTCTGGGGTTGCGAAACCTCCATTTTTTTTTTTTTTTTGCTGCGGTTTTGTTCATAAGTAAAGCGAGATGGTTTTAAGGGCTTATAATTGTGCAGACATGTGATTTTTCAGTATTTTTACTGAATTCAGTATTTTTTGAAATAGCAGAATACTGAGTGCAGAACAAAAAGAATTGACATCACAAGTTTAATTTAACACCTACCAATTAATTTTATGCATCCAATTAAAATAGTTGACTATATAGAACAAAAAACCCATGTTTGAACTTGCAGAGGTAGTATAATATATCAACAGTTTTGTATTTACTCACACAGTGACGTAATTTTAATATTTTTCATTCTATTTGGGTCACATGTCTGATCGTGATTTTAATGTACAAGAATGAGAATTCTTCATCATTTGTCTCTATAAAAATTTATTAACGTTTATTTTTGATTAATTTTTTGCTGAGAGAAATGATGAAATAAATTTATTTCCTATCATGAACAATTAAAGCAGGTTTTGTTTTTTGTGGTAAAAATTAAGATTTATCTTCTTTAGAAAGATATCTCAAAAATGATAAAATTAGAATACACAAAGGATGAGCAATACGAAATCTAGCTGCCATGGAAGCGATGAACGAAGATTTGACGCCTTTGAAGAGCAATGGAAGAAAAAGCTCTTTACGAAAACGATTAAAAATTTGACTTCCAGAAGGGAAGTAAAAAGTTTACCTTTTCTACCCTGCAAAAAATGAACCATTGTTTTTACAGTATTATAATACTGGCAGCCGAGGCTCCAATTTAAAACTGTAAAATGCACAGTAATAAACTGTAAAACTAACAATTTTACAGTTTCTTACTGTAAAGTTAGAAATTTTAGTTTATTTCCGTAAAGTTTAGCTGTATTGTACTGTAAAAACAACAGTATAATACTAGCAGCAAAGGTTCCTGTTAAAAACTAAAATGCACGGTAACAAAATAAAATTAGCAATTTTGCAGTTTATTACTGTAAAATTAGCAATTTTGCAGTCTATTACTGTAAAATTAGCAATTTTCCAGTTTAGTACTTTAAAAGTAGAAATTTTACTGTTTATTATTGTAAAATTAGCAGTTGTTAGTTTATTACTATAAATTAGTTGCATTAAACTGTAAAAACAACATTAATTTTTTACAGTGTAAGCGGCAACGAATAGGCTGTGATTTTCACAAAGGAAGTTGTTTACGAAAGAAGAAACAATTTTAATAATCTTCTCTGTCCGTCCATAAACTTGACTAACTGCACACCACAATACGTTATAAGTTGTTTTAGACAAATGTTAGCAATATACTAGTTGAAAACAAGATCTTTTAAAAAGTTCAAAAAACGTAGCTACTTTTATGTCTAAAGAGGCCTCTTATTTTCCATAATCGTCTGTAAATTGATAACTCTTCAGAGAGACGAGAGACAATGTGACAAATAATCGTCTGTAAATTGATAACTCTTTAGAGAGACGAGAGACAATGTGACGACTTCTCATAGGGGTGATTAAAAATTTGCTTTTTTTAGGGGCGATGAAGAGTCTGTGATTTTTACAGAGTAAGTTGCTTGGGAAGGCAGAAAAAAGTTGAACAATGTTAACTTCTCAACTTAGAATCTGAACTACCTTACACAACAGTCCATTATGATTTATTCCAAATACAGTGAACTCTCACTTATACACCGCTTCATTTATGCGTCTTTTTCACTTATGCGACGATTTTAAATGGTCCCAGCACATTTCATAGCAAAATAATGATAGTATCAATAGTTTATGCGTCGCTTTAAAGATAAATATTTCACTTATGCGCCGAATTTTCCGTAAAATGTAAACAAAAAATATTATTTTATTTAAAAAATAAGCACTTTTCTTTAATTTCCCCTTTAATCCTTCGCCTATTGCTCACGGAAGGCATTTTTTTTCGCATGAACTAGAGTTCAGAACGGAACAATTACCAATTATGGATCGTTTTAAAAGGAGCAGTTTGTAATTAGGCATGCAACATTTTTTTTTCTCTTTATCATTGTAGTTACGTTCCAGTAATAGCCAAGCCGTAGCAATATATCCCTTGTCTATAGAAACATTCTTATTCATTCTCTCATTAGAACCTCTGTTGCGTTTTAGTCCTTTAAATAGGCCTGTTTACTTATATGTCTCTTTCACTTATGCGCCTTTTTCTGTTGGTCCCTTGTAA
>JAXGGA010003534.1:0-101113 GCA_038373865.1 Uloborus plumipes | reverse complement strand
ATTTTGTTGCCTACTGTGAGATAGATGTTGGTTTTATGAATGTCGTAATACAGATATGAGAAAAGTCCCTTGATGAACGAGATGGGGAATAAAATGTAAAAGAGTGGCGATTCGTATGCAAAAATGGTTCTTTTACTTTGAGGAAAAGGTCCTAAACTTGGAGGAAAGTTTAGTTTTGAGAGTCTTTAAAACGTATTAACTCAAATTTTACTAATTTCTGAAGCTTCTTTGAATGCTAAATTTTGAAGTTCCTATTAAAAATAAGCAAATAAATGAAAATCAGAGCCCCTGAGCTGATTGGTGGAAAGCGCTAGTTCTGGTAGGTGCCTGCGTACAATAAATAAGGCAGTAGGTTCCATTCCCGCCTGTTCCCTAGGTGTTTTTTGATTCGCTTTTTGACAAGGGCAAGCTGAACGAAAATTTTGGGAGGACAGAAATTTTGAATTTGCCGAATGGAGCTCTAAATTTTGCCGAGTGACAAAATACTAAGACACGCACACAAATACAGAAATGAAAGACGCATTCGGCCATTGATAAATCGTTGTTTTATCTCCGAATTGCAATACCGTCAGAAAAAAAAATACAAAATAAAAACATTTTTGGAAGGTCACAGTTTTTTCAGCAAGTAAGGAAAGATTACAAGAAATGCTTTTCTTCTCTAGTTTTTGTCCGCCACAAGTGATCTTTTCCCTCAATTTCTATTGTTCGAGCTACTCTAAATTAAATAAAATGTTTTCATTCATTTCATTATTATTATTATTATTATTTTCATATAGCTAGTTAATGTATTTTCTGTAGATTTAAACACTGTAAGGGCCCTGCTCCACATCAGCGTAAAACGCGACCAAAACCGAAGGCAGAAACCGAAAATCCGAGTATTTTCCCTAGGAATACTATGTAATTCATTTTGCGTTTCTGCTTTATTTTTCTGCTTTAAGTGAATGTGGAGCAGGGCCCTGAGAGAAATTCAAGAGTTTGCAGAAGATTGTTTAAATTGATCTTAATTTAACAAAAATATCTTGCAGCTCAATGTACCTCTGGAAAGAAGTCAGAGATGAATTAAATGCTAGAAACAGAATTACTTGTTAAGAATTCCAGAGTGGAATGTCATTTTATTTATTTATTTATTTTTTGCATTGCAACAGCTAGTAAGTGTTTTGATACGTCTGAAGTTAAATACGGATAAGGGGCTTTTATTCCACTTTTGTAGAAATTTCACCTCAACTGCAAGAGGTAGTAGGTTCGATTACCGCCTTGCTTTGGGTGTTCTTTCCTTCATTTGCGTTGTCCCGTGAATTGAAGAAGAGAATATCGTTGTGGTATTGGAGGTAAAAACTTCTTCGTTAAGAGCAGGAAAAGTCTTCAATAATAATAATGATAATAATTAAAAAAAAAAAACAAAAAAGATCAATTGATGGAAATGCTTGCGTAGACTAACATAGCAAACCAGCTGTTAGCTAAAAGTTTTCAGCTTAGAATAAAGTGAAACATTGTGTTACAGCATTTATTTGTGACAAAATATTAAATTAATTAATTAATTAATTAAAACTATTTTTTATTAAAAGATTCAAAATATTTTTAAAATCTAGTGTTTGGCAAATCCTTCAGTAATTCTAACAGTTTAACCTAAAATGTTAAGTTTTTCAAGAAATTATCTGTATAAAAACAGACTATATTCAGAACCCACACCGCAAAAAAATAAACTGTTGTTTTTGCAGTATAATACTGGCAGCAGAGATTCCAGTTTAAATTTGTAAAATGAACAGTAATAAATTGTAAAATTAGCAATTGTACTGTTTATTACTGTGAATTTAAGTTTTAAACTGAAACCTCTGTTACCATTATTTTATTGTATAAACAACAGTTAATTTTTTTGCAGCGCACGAAATTTTCATTTTAAGACGAATTTCTAGTGCGACGTTCTCAGCAAAGTTCTAACCGTGAATCCCCCAGGCTCGGGGATTCTTTGATCAAAAATAGGAACAGCTTCATTGCGAATAATAGTCCATGACGATGTTTCTTTTTTCGAAAGTGGGATTAAAAAGAAAAGAAAATCCTCCTTTGCAGCATATTTTAAGCAAGAAACAAAATTTTGAGCGCCATACTTGTCATCATACAGTGATGATAAAACTTTTTCATAATTTGCTTTAACCCTTCACTGCACGATTTTTTATATTTTCATGAAAAAATCATTTGTTACCTTTTAAATAGCCCTGAGTTCAGGAAAAATAAAGAAAAAAATTAATCTCAAAAATGTGCACCAAAAATGATGTTTTAATTGTTTGTTCTATGTATGGCACAAAGCACATAGCATATGCTTTGTATACCGATAAGTGTAATAATCTACAATGTGTTTTGTGCCATAAGTGGTATAAACAAATTTTCCACTAAGTGTATTTAAACATTTTTAGAACAAAGGAAATAATGACTAAGCACACTTCTAACGGAAATGCAGACACTCTTTCTTTCAAAAGCAAGAACTGTAATACCTAGACTAGTGCAACTAACTAGTGCATAAAAATCACACTAAACTGTTATAGCAATGTTCCAGAAGGGGCACAAAGCTCAGTTTAACTGAATTTAAAAATCATAGGAATATATGAGGGTTTATTTGGTTTGTGCCAGATCTGGCACACCGTGCAGTGAAGGGTTAAGAGTAGTAGTTAGCTATAACTTGGAGTTGTCAACACTTTTTTTCTGCTACCTCAATATCATCTTCCGCATTCCATATACAGGTTTATGTGTTTTTACATGCCTAGTTTTAGAGAAATGACTATTTACTAACTTCTGTTGCTAATTACAAGGGCAGAAACTAGATTAGTACTGTATGCTAATCAGTGTGGTACTACACGTTAGATAAATAATTATTTTAATCAGTCTAATTTGAGGAACAGAATGATTGAATAGACGAGAATATTTAAAAAAAAAAAAAAGGAAAACGCGACCTCTTTCTTGCAACCAATGAGTTTAATTGAACCCTTTAACAGGCACAAGTCTTTTTTTTTAACGTTTACATTTTCTACTATAAATAGAGAAATGAAGCTTATTAATGACGAAAAAAAGAATTTTTTAAAAATTTTGTTGCTGTGGCTAGCTTTCTTAATAGGGTTGGTAGCATATTAAACACCATACAAGCAATGACATTTTACTGACTTATCCAATTAGTCTGTGGAGTTAGCGACAAAAACAGCCAAAATATTTCACTTCCGGATACCAGTGTGAAATTTGGTACAGAGCTTATGTACATATATAAGAACAAAAAACCGCCGGGAGACACTTGATCAGGTGTCATGAACTCCCGTGATGACGTCATCAAGATGGCCGCTTTAACAAATAAATACGTTCGTTTAATTGCTTAAAACTCCATCATAGATTGAAATATTGCAAAATTCAAATGTATCATCTGAAAGCTCTTTGAAAGAGCTATTTAGAAAGATTTAATTTTTCTTTCTGAGGTCAAGGTCCCACCTGTAATGACGTCATCAAAATGGCCGCTTTTACAGGTAAATACGTTTGTTTAACTCCCCCTAAAACTCCATCATAGATTTAAATATTTCAAAACTCAACTATATCATCTGAAAGCTCTTTAAACGATCTATTTAGAAAGGTTTAATATTTCTTTCTGAGGTCAAGGGCACACCTGTGATGACGTCATCAAATGGCAACTCTTACAGGTAAATACGTTCGTTTAACTGCTTAAAACTCCATCATAGATTAAAATATTGCAAAACTCAACTATATCATCTGAAAGCACTTTAAAAGATCTATTTAGAAAGATTTAATTTTTCTTTTTGAGGTCACGGGCCCACCTGTGATGACGTCATCAAAATGACCGCTTTTACAGGTAAATGCGCTCATGTAACTGTTTTAAACTCCATCATAGATTTAAATATTGCAAAAGTGAAATATATCATCCGAAAGCGCTTTAAAACAGCTATTTTATAGTGCTTGATTTTATTTTCTAAGATAAATAGTTGAAAAGTTATAACAATTTTAAATTGAAAATGTATAACAAACGTATTTACCTGTAAAAGCGGCATTTTGATGACGTCATCACAGGTGGGCCCTTGACCTTAGAAAGAAAAATTATATTTTTCTAAATAGCTCTTTTAAAGATCTTTCAGATGATATACTTGAGTTTTGCAATATTTGAACCTATGATGGAGTTTTAGGGGGAGTTAAATAAGCGTATTTACCTGTAAAAGCGGCCATATTGATGACGTCATTACAGGTTCGACCTTGACCTCAGAAAGAAAAATTAAATCTTTCTAAATAGCTCTTTTAAAGAGCTTTCAGATTATATATTTTAGTTTTGCAATATATCAATCTATGATGGAGTTTTAAGCAGTAAAACGAACGTATTTACCTGTAAGAGAGGCCATTTTGATGACGTCATCGCAGGTGGGCCCTTGACCTCAGTAAGGAAAATTAAATATTTTCTAAATAGATCTTTTAAAGCGCTTTCAGATGATATAGTTGAGTTTTGAAATATTTAAACCTATGATGGAGTTTTAGGGGGAGTTAAACAAATGTATTTACCTGTAAAAGCTGCCATTTTGATGACGTCATCACAGGTGGGCCCTTGACCTTAGAAAGAAAAATTTTATTTTTCTAAATAGCTCTTTTAAAGATCTTTCAGATGATATATTTGAGTTTTGCAATATTTCAACCTATGATGGAGTTTTAGGGGGAGTTAAATAAGCGTATTTACCTGTAAAAGCGGCCATATTGATGACGTCATTACAGGTTCAACCTTGACCTCAGAAAGAAAAATTAAATCTTTCTAAATAGCTCTTTTAAAGAGCTTTCAGATTATATATTTTAGTTTTGCAATATATCAATCTATGATGGAGTTTTAAGCAGTTAAACGAACGTATTTACCTGTAAAAGCGGCCATTTTGATGACGTCATCACAGAATCACCTTGACCTCCGATCAAGTGTCTCCCGGCGTTTTTTTGTCCTCCTATGTGAATATAAGCCCCACATAAAATTTCAGACTGGTATCCGGAAGTGAAATATTTTTGCACTAACTCCACGGACTAAATAGAAAAAGGTAAAGCACAAATAATTTCTCAAGTAAATGTACATTTTTGTAAAATTATTCCTTATTAGTTATTTCAAAATTAAAAATGTATTACTTACTTATGAAATAAGTGATAGAAAAAGTAAATACTACGTATATTGCCAAAAATATTTTTGGTTTTGCAGATGGAGCAACATGAAACATGGAGCAGCGTACAGCGAACATTACATGTTGTTGAAGAAAAATGATTAAAAAAGCTTTGTGCTAAAAGATGATTTAAGTTAAAAACCAACGTAAATAAAGCACACATAATGTAAAAAGTACTGCAGCACTTTCTTTGTGCTTTATTTACGTTGGCTTTTAACTTCAATCATTACATGTTGCACATAAAACGTTTGTGCCTTTTCAGTGCCTTTCAACTTCTACTTCTAGCGTGGTGGTAAGATATTTACTGCCACCTTAAAAAAGGTTAAGAACAAGACTAGATAGTTCAGCATCAACGAAGGCATGAAATTAATTTTTCGCTGCTTTAAATTTTCACAGATTAAATTTTCACTAGTTCACGCATAAACATAAAACTAGTTTCATAATTTCCAACAAACTTTCATAACACTTTAATGCTAGCATTTTCTTAAACAGAAACTATTTCTTCGATCAAAAGAAGTGGACTTTTGCTACTTTTTTTTCCACAAGCAGGAATCTCTAAAAACTCCGCCATATTATTGCAATAGTTGGTGCATTTTTTACAGAAGAGAAAATTATGAAGTGCAAAAGTAAAATAAGAATCTCTAAAATTTGTTCAGTAATTACAGAAAAAAAAGGGAAAGAATTTTGACAAGGAATTGCATATGAATCTCTAAAATTCGCTTAGAAAATAAATTTGAAAGTAAAAAGAAGTGAGAATAAAAGTTGAATATCAATCTCCAACATTTGCTTAACAAATAAATCTAAAAGTAAAACGAATTGAGAGTAAATATGGAATAGAAGTCTTTAAGATTTGTTTAGCAGTTAAACTTCAGAATAAAAATAAGTGAGAGTAAAAGTGGAATAACAATCTCTAACATCTGAAAGAGAAAAGAAGAGTAGTATTTGTTTCGAAGTTAAACATAAAATTAGAAAACTATTAATAACGTTGTCGCAGTCATCAACGCGCCTCTCTAAAAGTGGGGAAGAGGGGGGGGGGAGGGAGAGGAACGCGCGAACGGCGCGCAAAGGAGGAGGCAATTGGTGCTCGAGAGAGGTTGGAGGTATAATTCAACTTCACAGAGATGGCCTATGACTCCTCCTTTTTTAAGGATTGTCCATTTTTAGGAAGGGATGATACGCAGATGAAAATTGAGGAATGGGATTCACAATTGCGGCATTGGTTATAAAGCTTGAATACATCACCTTGCTTACCTTTAATTGGTCTCCCAATTTGAGAAATTAGCCAAAAAGGAAACTATTTTAACTTTTGCACAATCGAGAAAGATTTCTCATTGAATACAAGAAAGTAGGTGGGTCTTGATTTTATATATTTCCGCAGCCATTGGCCATTGACTGCAACGCCTCCAACTGTTCATTAAATTTGAAAACAAAATGGTAACATAAGGGTTGCAATAAAGAAAGCAAAGACTTCCTCGCCAAATGCAGTTGTGACTGCATTAAATAGTGTAAGTAAGTGCAATATACAGGGTGTCCACTCCAATCGTGGACCAATAGCTAATTTCTAAACCGTTCGAGATAAGCATATAGTTTATTTAGGAAAAAATCTCAAAATTGTGAAAGGAATTTTGGGTCTATTCAATGTTTTTCAAAAAATCAAATTTTGAAAGAGTTACGAAATTTAAATTTTTATACAGCCCCCCAGTCCTATCAATCATATTTAGTAAAACATTATTGACACTGTAACGTTTAAAACTAAAAAAAAAATCACTCTTCTACGATAAAAATTGACCGAGTTATGACGTTTTGAAAAATCAAGATTTTACATTGTTTCATGACGTCATCGAGAGATTGCTATAAGGGACCGGATGCGAAATCCTTCAAAATCTTGATTTTTCAAAACGTCATAACTCGGTCAATTTTTGTGGTAGAAGAGTGATTTTTTTTTAGTTTTAAACGTTACAGTGTCAAGAATGTTTTACTAAATATGATTGATAGGACTGGGGGGCTGTATAAAAATTTAAATTTCGTAACTCTTTCAAAATTTGATTTTTTGAAAAACATTGAATAGACCCAAAATTCCTTTCATAATTTTGAGAATTTTTTCTAAATAAACTATATGCTTATCTCTAACGGTTTAGAAATTAGCTATTGGTCCACGATTGGAGAGGACACCCTGTATGTTACAGACGATAAATTTCAAATGGTTTGCTATAAAGCTCGAAGAATTATTTAATATTTCATAAAATTTATCACTTCGCCAAAATGTCGCTAAACTTGTAAATATGGCACACTGGAGTTTCTTCCTTCTCTACCTATTTTAAGGAATGGACTCGCTTTCTCATTTGATTGACACCGGCCATCTCGTCACGGTTGAATAATATCTCGGGTCGCTGATACGGGAGGTGGTTGTTTTTCTTCTCGTGGAGTGCGAGATGGGTTGTACTGGCTCTTGCCAGGCTTAAGCTGTATTCATCGATTCATCTGTATTTTCCACCATCCTTGTACATATAAATTGTAAATAAAAACTTAGGTGTCTACAATCAGGCCCAGTTGTGTCCTCAATCACACAACTTCAGCATCATTAACCCCTTCCCGGCTTTTCCCGAGCTGGACCCGGGCAAGCGAAATGTACCATTCTGGCTCATCCCGAGTGCAGCTCGGGCACTGTGAAAATTAACACTGCACAACCATTCTTTCCCGAATTATTTCACATGTCCCTTTTATGGTTTCGGATGCTTTTATTTACTATTGTTGCTACTAGATGCAGCACTATGCAGTGTTCAAGCATGCGAATGATGCTATTATGTTTAAAAAGATATGTATGTATGAAAATAAGCATAAAAAAATTGACATTTTTTGATCCGTAATCCCGAAATAAAATGAGCCTGGAAGGGGTTAAACGGCCCCCGCTCAGCCAGTTCTGACAAACGTCAAGTTAAATAACGTAGTGCGGACAACAACAACTTTATGTTAAGCTATCTCCAATAAATTTAACTTCTAATAACTTAATGTGTAAAGCTTTAGCTCTAACATATTCAATGTGCATTATTGATTTCTACCAATACACTGCAAAAAATGAACTGCTGTTTTTACGGTATAATACTGTATATTACAGTATAATACTGTATATTTTACAGTAATATACTGTAAAACTAGCAATTTACAGTTTCTTACTGTGCAGTTAGTAATTTTAGAAATTATTGCCGTAAAATTTAGCTGGATTATAGTGTATAAACAACAGTATAATACTGGCAGTAGAGGTTCCAGTTTAAAGCTATAAAATGCACGGTAATAAACTGTTCAATTAGCAATTTTGCAGCTTATTACTGCATAATTAGCAATTTTTAGTTTACTATTATAAAACTAGCTGTATTATATTGTAAAAACAACATCCATTTTTACAGTGTATTTCATTAGGAGGGGAATAGAAGACAGAGATGAAAGGGCAATTCCACGGTAACAGAAGTATCACTTTTTCGCAACACAGCTGAGAAAGACGAGAAGTATGTTAAATCCTGGTTTAAATTCACGAACATAATGAAGAACGTGGTCTTCACTACCATATAGTCAGGCCCGTCATTTCAAGTTTTTCCGGGGAGGGGGGCAAAGGGTAAAAACACAATATAATTTCACCAGAAAACAACAAAAACCACGCCCACTTATACATTGATTTCTCAATGTCGGGGGGGGGGGCAATTGACCCCCCTGCCCCCCTAAATGTCGGGCCTGCATATAGTCGTCACGTTTTGAAAATTTCCAGAAAAAATCCAAGTAATAGAATTTGCTTAGGACGTATCTTAAGATATATATCAGTTACGGAGACAAAATATTATTATATAAATACTATTTCTGGAAATCTTCAAAATTTAAATGTATTTTATTGAAGTAGGGGTCATGTTCTTTAAAAATTCATGCAACGAAACAAGGATCTGACATATTCGGAGCTGTCTTGTACAGGAATCGATGTTTGCTTTCAAAATGGAATTGCCCGAAAGTAATGATTGAAGTAATGTTGTGATAATTTGAGGAGAAACTCTGGTATATAACCCATTAATGCCTAGCGTCCCTTTTTAGGGAAGGCTCAAAAAAGGGTCTGAATTTCCCCAAATTGAACATTTCAACCAAATAATAGTGCTCAATTTGTACCTCGGTATTGTTTCAATTCGTTATTAACATATTTCAGCACATAACCATTGTAAAGTGTGTTCTGTAGCAGTTTTAATACGACTTTCATCAAAAATGACATCGTTCACAATCTCAGGAAAAAAAGCTAAGTATTCAGAGTTATTCCCAGCTTCCCAGTTTATGTTAATTGCTGATTTTATTTCTTCTTGTAAAATGACTTTTTAAATATTATATCGTACACACAAAAAAAAATTTAGAAAAAAAAGTATATACCCTCTGGGGTCTACCGTAACTTTCAAAGGACGATTTTTCTTTAATTAATAAAAAAATTATTTCTTACATAATATGTTTTTAATTATTTTTCCTGTCTATTAAACACTGTTTGTAACCAGCATACAAAATATCTTTGGAAAAAAAAAGTCAGGCATTAATGGGTTAAATAACGTCCAGGTTGGCAGTTCTATCCAAAATGGCAGTAAGGGAAAGTTATTACCCGTTCATTGCACTTGTCTGATTGATATGTTCCAGGTGGAGGGGTTTTAAGTGCAACAGAAAACTGCAAAATGACCTTCAAAAGAAAGTAAACATACGTCTGCGATCAGTAAGTTACTGCCCCCAATGCAGAACTAGATGTTATAAATTCACCGCCTGTTCGGTCATTAGGTTGGATGGTATGACTGAACTGGTGGTGTATTACATGTAAATTACTGTGCAAAAGAAAAACTCTTGTTTTTACAGTATAATACTAGCAGCAGGAGTTCCAGTTTACAACTGTAAAACACAGTAGTAGACTAAAACTAGCAATTTTACCGTTTGTTACTACATAATTAGTAATTAACAGTATAAAAAATTAGCTGTATTATACTGTAAAAACAGAAAAAAAAAATGGCAGCAGAGGTTCCAGTTTAAAACTACAGTGAACTCTCACTTATACGCCGCCCCATTTATGCGCCTTTTTCACATATACGACGATTTTAAATGGTCCCAGCACATTCCATAGCAAAATAATGATAATATCATTCGTTTATGCGTCGCTCTAAAGATAAATATTTCATTTATGCGCCGAATTTTCCCTAAAATATATGAAAATGTATTTATTTTCTTTAAAAAATAAGCATTTTCTTTACTTTCTTCTTTAATCTTTCGCCTTTATTGCTCACGGAAGGCATTTTTTCCGCATGAACTAGAGTTCCGAGAGGGACAATTATCTGTTATGCATCGTTTTAAAGGAAACAGTTTTGTAATTAGGTATGCTACAACTTTTGTTTTCTCTTAATCATTATAGTTACGTTACAGTAATTGCCAAACTGTACACTCTTAAAACTGCATCTGAAATAAAAGGCACATTTTGAATTTTTGTGCCTCTGAAAATTAAGAGACACATTTAAAATGAAAGGCACCGTTTGTGCCTCTGAAATTAAGAGACACATACCGTGCTTTTGATTTTAGATTTTAGTGCCTTATATTTGAAAACGTTTGTGCTTCTGATTTTTGCTTTCAGTACCTTACATTTAAAAGGATTTGTGCCTCTTATAGGTTCATAATAATAATAATGGCTTATTAGGGGAATTTCAACGTCAGTTTATAGTAACTTCTTAATTTTTTACCCCACTGCTTGCATGTTTTAAACTTTTTTTTAGGTTTTAATTCTTCATGACACATTAATTAGATGTATCAAAACAAATGTTTCCCAAAGAATATAAAAATCTTGTGCATAATACTTTATTTCAAACATTTTCTGATTTGATTGTTGTATAAGCTCTTATTTTCGCTAATCTTGTCAGCAGAACCGAAAGTTGGACAAGATAAGAAAAAAAAAGCCATTAAGCTTCAGTTTTTGCCATTGTACGACATAGCAAAAAAAAGTACTTCATAGCAAATTGTCAGTTGGATCCTGAAACAAATGTAGAGGAGCATTAAAAGAAAACCTTTTTGTTGCTTTCTTTATTATTGTGATGTTTTTTAAAAAATCTATTTTTCAAAACAAATGCTGTCTGAAGTGAAAATCTCAAACAAATGTTATAAAAATTATATCGTTAATTTTCTTTTCTTTTAATCAATGTTTAATAAGATCATAAAAAGCATTATGTGTAGCAACTTGAAAAAAAATGGTAAGAATCACATGACTAAAATTAAAAAAAAAATCATATTCAAAACGAACTCACCTGTACCCATACTAGATTTTCATTATTTATGAAGCCATGAAAATGAATTTTTAAAAAGCGAGAACTATCTCTCAAATGTGATTTTTGCAATAAAGGTGACATAATTTCTCAAATTCCTGCAGTGGTTTGTAAAATTGATAATATAGTCAACAAGTTTTAATGAAATTTGACAAACTAAAGTCTGTTTAGTTTCTTTATTACTAATCTATTTTACTTATCCATGTTCTGAAGAATGTTTCAAAATGTTACGTTGAGCATACATGAAGTAGTCGTTACCAAGTTTCAAAGCTAGTAATTTTGCATTTTTAATTTAAAAAAAAATGTGTACAAGGTAAAATGCAAATAAAAATGGTACATGACTGCATTTATTCATTTTTAATTAAAAGGCAACTTTTTGAAATACAATTTTAAGAATAGGAACTAAACAAGTTATTTCAACAACTATTTCCAATTGTAATATATTAATTGCTTTAATATAAAATTTATTAAATGTAATGAATGGAAATGATGTAAAATATAGAGCGATTT
This sequence comes from Uloborus plumipes, assembly GCA_038373865.1. Taxonomy (NCBI): domain Eukaryota; kingdom Metazoa; phylum Arthropoda; class Arachnida; order Araneae; family Uloboridae; genus Uloborus; species Uloborus plumipes. The sequence goes on along the minus strand of JAXGGA010003534.1, from coordinate 89,124 downwards.
CAATCTTTTACGCAAAACAGTATCTTTTTAGGGAAAGCAAACACTTGATGTTTTATAATACTGTAGTTTCAAATGTATTATAGACTCAGCAAAAAAATCAGTTATTAAGTACAGGATAATAACCGATCATACCATGCAATCTCGATAAAAATTGTAAGATTTCTTTAATTCACATCTAAACACATTTTAAACTTATGTTCCAATTTAAAAACATCAAAACAGTTTTTTATAACTACAAACATGTCATAAAGATCCACAGAATGATTTGAATTGATCACTTAATACTCGGCCTGCCAAAGAAAAATTATTTGAGAAACAAATTTCACTAAAAATTGTATTTTTCTGTAAAAAAAATCTCATTAAATTATAATAAGTTCAATAAATTTAAAGTCAACTGAATTTTGTGAAAAAGTATTTTACCGTAATAAAAGCCACATGAAAATTAAGTTAAAATTTGTTGAATTTAATAAATAAATGTTGCGATACAGAAAATTAGTGAATTTAAACTTTAATACACAGAGGCAAAGTTTGTTTTATAATTCTTCAGTTTTGAATCTGAAGTTTCTACAAGAATAGTCATTTTTTGTTCAGTTATATTTTTGCATTAACGAAAAAATCTTATTATATTTTAACAAGTTCAACAAATTTATATTCAACTGAATCTTGTGAGAATTTGCTGAATCATAACTCATTATTTTTCAACAATTCTACTGTATTTTAAAAGCAGTACAATAAATTTAAAGTCAATTGAATCTTGTGAGACTATATTTCACTATAATAAAGCCCATGCAGCAAAAAATAATTACTTCTGTTTTTAATCGAGTATTTTGCTGAAACAATAAACAGTATCAAATATCTAGCATATTAAATTATTATGGCAATTAGACTAAAATGAAAATTAAGAGAATGTTGATAAATCATAATCGAAGTAAACTGAACGAACTATTTTACATACCTGTTGTAGCACAAAAGTCGCCATAAAACACAAAAAAGGTCAGCAAAAGAGAATGTAGATTTAAAAAAATATACTAACACACTCTTTTGCTGCCCATTTTGTTATCGATGTTTCTATAGGAAGACAATTGAAGACGTTTGAAACAGCAGTTTAAGCCTCGGCAAATAATAATGCATAATGGATGAACAGATAAATAAAATCTTCTCATAATAAACTTTCAGAGCAAACCATAAAATGATTATTCTGCACAAAATATGCCCGATTGACTTTTCATTTGCCATTTCTTCAGACGATGAATCTTGCAAAGCAAAGTCAGGGAGCGATCAAATTTCTACCCTACAACTTGATTTTCGTTCCCTCATCGTACATCCGCATCAAACAACAACGCAATATTTTAAGCTTTTTCTCTTAAACTAGTAATTTTCCTGTAAAACGACGAAAGAATACATTTAATCCTGAATTTTAAAAGCGAACTTTCCGCTATCTCCAGCATTGAAAATAAACATACGAGCCACGTGATCAGCTAAAACCTCAAACCCAAAGCGGCTTATCCGATGTGCTGCTTAAAACTTGCGAATTGGGAATTTAAAGGGCATGCCGATTCAGTGTGCCTTTAATAAGTTTTGCTTTCCTGTCCGCGCCGTTCATCTCGTTGTACTTTGTATGTATCAGAGGCACCTTACGCTTTGTGCCTCTGATATGTAATTAATACAAGGCACAATTCTCTTGTGCCTTACATGTAAGCGGCACACTTTTAAGAGTGTAGTAATATGTACCTTTTCTATAGAAACATTCTTATTCACTCTCTCATTAGAACTAATGTTGCGTTTTAGTCCCTTAAATGGGCTTGTTCACTTATACGTCTCTCTCACTTATGCGCTTTTTTCTGTTGGTCCCTAGGGCAGGCGCATAAGTGAGAGTTCACTGTATAAATGCACTGTAATAAATTTCGAAAATATCAATGTTACAGTTTATTAACGTAAACTAGCAACTTTATAGTACTGTAAAAATAACAATGTAGATAAAAAAAACCTTAAACTTTGAAAAGTTTAAGTGGCATTAGACTAAAAGAGTGCCAAATGCTCTCAAACATGCGGGAACTTTGTAATCTCAAGAGGCGCGGGTTCGATTCCCGCCTTTGCCCTGGGTGTAACTTCCTTCTCTGTTCTGTAAAATTCTTTCCTTCAATAAAATCTGTATTGTACTATCTGTGGAGGCAAGGCGAATAGTACGCAGTCCTCATGTGTGTCGAAGTTTATTGACTTCTGTTATTCCATTCTGATAAGTCATTTTGCTGCTGAATTGATTTTGAAATTTTGAAGCTTTTACCAAGTTATATTCCATATAGGATTGCAACAATAAAAACACGTTGTTTATACGTGAACAATATATTGAAATCATCTAGTCTGTGTTTATACTTGCTAGAGTTACTGATGGCAGGTAGCGGGAGGTCACTGTGACCTCCCAAAAACTATCTTGTGACTCCAAGTGCGTGACTCCATGCAGAAAATTTGGAGACGACATTGCAAAATTGCAATTAAGAGCCATTAATTTTTCGGGAAGTCACAGTGATCTCCTATGACCTCCCATTGGAGAACCTATGAAGATACCTCGCAGTATTTACTTTTTTCAATATTTCTAGTCATTGATAGCTGTTTGTACGCATTGAATTAAGGAGCTCTAACACATTTTATCCATTGTTTTTACTAAATATACTCAAGTTTTACAATCGTACAAATAAGAAAATGTGGAGATCAAGGCACATCCATATGCTATAAATATTCAAACAGTGCTGCTTCATTATTGCTGTCTGCCAAACATTTTGTTGATGTGTCATCTTCATTAGCTGTTGTTTCACCAGATAACATGTTAGCAATATGTTGTCTGTAATACTCCTTTGCCAAATCATCGCTAGGGCCCCAATCTTCTGTGGGCTTCAAGGCTAGAAGAAATTTCTGCAAGGAAATGAAAAAGAAAGAAAGAAAAATACATAAATTCATACTTAATTGCAGTCGTATGTTTGGTTAAAAATATATGAATATCCGTATGAATGTGCAGTGAAACTTCGGTAAGTCGAACTCGATTAGTCGGGGGGGGGGGGGGGAATCTATTTTAAACTAATTTATTTATTTAACTGAATTATTTATTAATTTATATTTTAAATTTAAATTATTCACGGAATTTTTTAATAAAAATTATTTACTAATTAAATTTTTTGATTTAAATTATTTATTTTATTTCTTTATTATTATTTATTTATTTATTACTTTTTTTTTGCGTGTGCGTGTGTGTGTGTGCTTGGATTGTCTGGAAGGGAAAAAAAGCAATTCTGTTCGGGCGCATAATTCGAACTTTTAACAAATTAGTAATGTCTAAAAAAATAATAATTATGATTTAATAAAATAAATAATATTAAAAAAATAAAATAAAATAAAAAAAGAGGGTAAAAATAAAAACTAAAAAGCACAGGAAGGTTGTTAAAAATTGAGGTTGGGGGGGGGGGAGGGATTTGCGCCGCTGAGCTTGGTGGGGGGGGGGGGGGGAATGGGCACCTTTGTTCGTTCTTTTTCTTGTTACCCCTTTCCTTCCCCCCGGTTACAAACTCACAATTTTGCCATTGCCACCCCTTCCTCCCTACCTCCTCTTCAAAGTGTGCCATCATTTGTGGACGAAGCTTGCTTAAGTCTGCATGATTTTTAAACCTTTGTGAAAGAACACTTGAACAAGGATTGCAATTTTAAAACTTAATGAATGTTAAACTTTCTGACTTTAACAAGAGGCCCATTATTAGGGAGTGGGGCAAGAGGCAAAGCCCCTGCCTGGCTTTGCAAAATCAATGTATCTGATGCATGTGGAAGTAGTTTTTATTTTCGATTTAATTTGCATTGAGTATGAATGCTCCCCCCCTCCCACTCCCTCATTTAAAATTTTGAAAAGGCGGGCCTGATTAACAATAAAGTGCTATTCAGTTTCAGTTAAAATGAAGAAAACTATTCAAAATGAAGAAAATTTATGTTTAATTTATTTTTTTAATCCAATGCATACACATTGGCTCCGAAAAGGGGGTGCACGTGGGTGCATTTGCACCCCCTGGAGATTTGTGAAATTTTTTTTTGCAATACTTTTGTTGAAAAAAAAATCTGAATTTGTTTCGTAAAAAAAAACTTGCATTTTTTTTTTCTAAAAAGTTGTATTTTGCTACTTTTTCAGTACAAAATTTTGCTTACTTCGGGTCTGCACTCCCTTTACTTATGAATCTGCCGTTCGCCCATGGGCATAGGAAGAATTCCATCAAATAACATCATTTTTTGACAATAAACATCACAGAAGAATTTTTTTTTTTTTTTGACTTCATAATTTTACATTTCTACAGAAAAAGCTTTTAAATTTTAATAAGTGGTATCTTGTAGGTTACGGAAAATAGGCCAACAACTTCGGTTTTCTGATTACATGATGCTGCCATCTAGTAGCAACTTTAAAGCTGACAAAGTAATGAGAATTCCGTTTTGAGAAGTAAAATCTAATTTTTGGTGATGATTTAATATCAGTAATAAAACCATGATATCGTTTTTCCAGAATACTTTAAGTAATTTTTTAATGTATATATATATATTTTTTTTACTTAAGGAAGGATAGTGCTCATGAAAACTTACAGAAACACGAACGCTCTCATTTTCTATACAAGGGGACACTGTTTTAAACTATTTAAGTCTCAGGCTAACATAAAGGTGAGGAAAAATTACTTTGTGAGTACCTGGAACAGCTTACCGGAGGAGGTTGTTATGAGTAAGGGAGTTGATAGCTTTAAGAGGGCCTCAGGAGCGCCCCGAAGGGAGGTCCAGGGAGGTCACCGGGACCTCCCAAACATCTTCCTCATTCGGCAAAAATCTTTCTTTTTTTTGTAATACATTTGTTATCTTTGAAAATGAGAAGATGCGATTAATAAAAATATATCTCATACTTTTATTGACGTTATTTATCATAAACCAACCCGTTTCTTCCCTTGGCGCGTTTCGGTGAATTCTATAGTGTGCGTAGCTAGCATGACCCCAGACAAGACGGATAATATAAGTGAAAATGCTGCAATGCATAAATGTTGCACTTTGAACGCAATGAACTCTTGTCGTAAAATTTAACTGTATTATACTGTAAAAACAACACTCATTTTTTACAGTGTACTCGAATACCTTAATAATCGAAGTTTAATAATACCGTTTTCATAATTTTTATTGGATCCTTCCCCCAAAATGAAATCAAAGCTACACCAGTCACTGAGTGCCTGAGTTCACTCTATAAAGTTTGTGTACATACTCGTATTTTTGCATTCGGCACATTTTGAAGTTCCATTCGGAAAATTGAGGAATTTTCCCCCTCCCAAAAATTTAAGCTCGGGGCGCCCCTGGAGCGCCTGGTTATTTATCGGGGATTGTAATTTGACTAGAACCAGCCTAGTTGGGCCAAGAGCCTGTAGCTGGTCGTCATCTTTTGTATTTGTATTTTACATCGAGCATTTCCGATAAGTAAACCGATAGACAACTTTAGGATTTATACCAAAATTCAGCGAGGTTTTTGAAAATTTTCTCGAAAAGAATGGCTCAGCTTGATTGTTTTAATTCTTAAAGAAATATTTAGGTGTTTAGTTTTATCTCAAGACGTGTTTTTTTGTCTTACGAACAATCGGTATCTAGTAGAAAAAGTTATTACTTTAGAGCAGTTTAAAGAAATATTTGAAATAATAAATAAGTAAATAAATAAAAAAGTCGAAATGTATTTTTTCCCAAAAGGCGTGCTAATCTTCCCATGTTTCTGCAACTACATGAGAGTCTTTGTTTTTTTTTTTCTTTTATTTTCTAGAACGATATTGCAGTGCTTTATGAAATATTTTCATCCAATCTTTTAAGATCATTTGTGAATTTGAAATATTGCAAAAAAAAAAAAAAAAAACAATCTGAAAAAGTGGAATCTGAATAACAAATGAGTGCTCAAAATTTTAAAAACGCAGTTTCTCAGTTGAGCTCAACTGCAGATACCACTTTTGCGCTTCGCACGGCAGAATACTACTTAAATATGTTTGCACTGTCAGCGTTTCACCGACTTCTTTTGCAGTGCTTCATTTATAAATAAAAACGTACAAGAAAAAAATTAATTTGATGGGACTTAAAAAGCAGTTTCTCAGTTTAAGCTCAACTGCAGATACCACTTTTGCGCTTCGCACGGCAGAATACTACTTAAATATGTTTGCACTGTCAGCGTTTCACCGACTTCTTTTGCAGTGCTCCATTTTTAGATAAAAACGTACGAGAAAAAATTGAATTTGATACGACTTAAGAAATTCAAAACATTGTTGTCAATTCCGACACTAATTTCCTTATAACTGAAACAGCTTTAAGTTCACATCTGATCTTAACTTTTAAATAGTTTAATCATAGTACTTCTTGCTCAGAAGAGATGGTATCTAGATTGTAAAATCCGACTTAATTTTTATAAAACCGTATATTCTTGCAATACACCGCCAACTCGACCATTTCGATCCATGGACAGCTGTTTCGAGCTTATTCTGCTCTCATTAGCATGGAATACGAAATTAGTCGAGTTGGAGGCAAAAATCCTCTTATATAGCAAAGAGAGCCAAAAAAAAACTGGTAGCTAATGTGAAATTAGAAATACCAGCGAGCGACCGGGGGTGGGGGGGGGGGGGGGGGGCGGTTACTCACTGCTTTATACCTTGCGCTCTGCCCAGAAAAATTTACGAGTTGTACCGTACTAAGTGCGGTCGCTCGCTGGTATTTCTAATTTCACATTAGCTACCAGTTTTTTTGGCCCTCTTTGCTATATAAGAGGATTTTTGCCTCCAACTCGACTAATTTCGTATTCCATGCTAATGAGAGCAGAATAAGCTCGAAACAGCTGTCCATGGATCGAAATGGTCGAGTTGGCGGTGTGTTGCATATTTCTGCCTTAGCCCTTGCTTAGGGGTGGTTACTCACTGCTTTATACCGTATATTCCTATTTGTATAATTTTTTGTTGGTAAAACGCTGCTAGCAAATTGATCAGTTGAATCTGGACGAGTAAATTCAGTTTGGTATTTGGTACAGGTATTAAAAAAGACATAATATCATTGATCACTGAAATGATAGCTGAAGTCATAATGAGTTTAACGTTTTTCAGACAACGCAATATTTTATGTTTATCTGAATGAAAATAAAAGATGTAATAAACAAAAGAGTAAACCATCCAGTGAATGAACGCTCTCTTGAATAAACATTTCTGCAAAAAATATAAATAAACTAGCTGCGTGGCCCGGCGTTGCACGGGCTGTAATGTAGTGAAGGCAGTTTGAGAAAACTACTCGCCGCCAAGGCGGCTCGCCTTTAAAGTAGTGAGGGAAGTTTAAAAAACCTACTCGCCGCCCTGGCAGCTCGCCTTTAAAGTATCGAGGAAAGTTTCAACAAACTACTCCCAGCTAAAGCGGCTCGCTAAGAGGCTGTCCTGCATCAAAAAGTTAATCGAATTATTTGCACATGCTTCCTCAGAAATAAAGACGATGTCAAGTAGCGGATACTTAACTATCGCTAAATAACAAATAAAATTCTTTACCAAAAACAATTATTCCCAAACCGCTTTCTTCCCGTAAAATTTGCATAATTCTAAACGAAAAAGCTGTTTTAATATTTGGGTCGCAGACAAAAAAAGTCCCTTCTAAAAACAGCGATTGCAATTTTATTTAAAAACACATTTTCAAAATGGTACCAGAGAAAAAATATGTCATTAATTTGAATAAAAACAATTGTTAGAACTTTCTTCTAACACGTATTCAAAATGACAACGGAAAAAAAGAACTCTAAAATTAAAAAAGTTCAAAAATTTAATTAACGTTTTTATTCAAAATGGCAACGGTAAGAAATAAATGTCTTGCAATCTTAAATAGTTTAATAATTTAATTAACATTTTTATTCAAGATGGCAACGATAAGAAATAAATGTCTTGGAATCTTAAATAGTTCAATAATTTAATTAATGTTTTAATTCAGAATGGCAACAGAATGAAATAAAAATCTTGGAATTTTAAATAGTTCAAGAAATTTAATTAAAGTTTTAATTCAAAATGGCAACGAAAAGGAATAAATGTCTTGGAATTTTAAAAAGTGCAAAAATTTAATTAACGTTGAAATTAGTATCTCAGCTAATTGACGTCGTAGAATTACGCGGTTGGTCTTATTGTCTTCCTTAGAAAATTTCAAATCGAATGGTACCTCATTCGATTCTCAACTCTCAGTGGTTTTTGAGGAGTTCAAGCTTCAGACGGACAGACAGACAGACAGACAGACGCGGACAGATTTTAATAGTAGTAATAATAAAAGAATTTTCATAGCTTGAATTCAAGACACGTTTTTCGCTATGATGAATTGCAATAGGTGTGTGTGTTAAGGCCTATGTGTGTAAACGTGTGTGTGTGTGTGTGTGTGTGTGTGTGTGTGTGTGTGTGTGTGCAGGAAATGGGTACCAAGGAGCAAGGGCCGGTGGATGTCCGCGTTAGTGGGAGTACCAATTACCCACCCGGTGGACTTCGGGGTGAATCTGAAAAAGGAACCACAAGGCAACTGAGATGAGAAATAAAAATTAACAGCAATTTGTGATTGCTGAAAAAAAAAAAAAATATGAGAGCTGGCAGTAGCAACTTTCTTCTGTTCATGTTCACAAATCTGTACCTCAGAATCAGAACGACGTACGTCCAACAATGGCGATTTTCACTTTCTTGCTGCATTGTATGTTAAATCTTATTCCGCGTCGAGACCGTTGAGAAACGGTATTCTATAACACAATTTCCTTCACAATTATTTAGCACCATTAAAAGAGCGCTAGTCCCATACTTTGCATGCATCTGAAAATCGTTTTTTCCCTCTCCTGAAAAGTTATAAAAATGAACTTACGTCAGTCCGGTTCTGAGGTACAGAAATAATAAGACTAAAAAATGCTGTTGAATGAAAAATGATCAAATAAGCTTTGTGCTGAACTATAATTGAAGTTAAAAATGAACGTAAATAAAGCACAAATAAGGTAGAAAGTACATTAAATAGCTATTTCAGGGCTACAATGGAGTAACTTCCTCAGTGCAAGAAGCTCAGCAAACAACATGAAAGCTGTAAGAGAACTGAGCGCGAAGCACGTGGGCCCCGGTATTTATAACAAATGGGCCAGTGCGCTTGAACTCACGACAGGAGCGGGAAAACACCGACCAATCAGCGATCAGCGAAACAGCCAGGAGAGCGAAGAAAACGGGAAGACAGCAAAGGAAAGTAGGGGAAGGAAAAAAGCGCGGGAGAAAACACTAGAAGACGAAATTACAAAAATTGCTTCCAGATGTCAGGGAAAAATGGAACACTGGAAAAATCGGTGTTTTCCCGCTCCTGTCGTGAGTTCAAGCGCACTGGCCCATTTGTTATAAATACCGGGACCCACGTGCTTCGCGCTCAATTCTCTTATAGCTTTCATGTTGTTTGCTGAGCTTCTTGCACTGAGGAAGGGGCTCCATTGTAGACTTGAAATAGCTATTTGCTGTACTTTCTACCTTATTTGTGCTTTATTTACCTTGATTTTAACTTCAATTATAAAAAAATGCTGTGTTTGTCTACTGGTTGGTAGTGTTCATTCATTAATGTCGGTGCTTTTTTTTTTTAATTCGACCAGCTAATAAACCTAACACCCCTCCTCCCAAACTGACGTGATGAAAAACCATAAAAGCCCCAAAAGCCCCAATTCCTTAAAAATTATTACGTGTATTAATTAAAGCGTTTTTACTGTCCTGTGTCAAATGTTACGGTTCTAACATTGTTATGATATTTTTGAAAATGAAATTATGTTTATATCTTCATTCACTGGTCAACTTACCCTACCTTCCTTTACAATAGGAAAACGAATTTGTACTTCATTGAATTTTATTTTTTTTTTAGTTTTCCTCTATGGGTATGTCACTTGACTGGATGATTTGTTTAATGTCGACATAAGTGTGCAAAAATAGAAAACTAACTTTTACGTTGTTGACATGTTTGCTTATTTTCAAGTGATTTTTTATTTTGATGGAGCTTTTAATGTTTATTAGCAATTCAATGGCACTTTTAATGCCATTTTTTTAGTAGACGAATCATTTTAAGTGAAATTTACGCTTTATCTATGACTTATTTTTTTGTTTGGTGCATTATTTTACTTTATAATTTCTTAATTTAATTCTTTGTCTGACTATTTCTCACTTCAATCTGTTTTTTAGTCCTGTATAACGTCTTTTCTTGTTTAACAGTTCATTAAAAGTTGTTTGTATGCAACTCTGACTAAACACAGAGACAAGGAATCAAACGAACAATTATCTTCAAGGTTAAAAATGCGCCAAGTGACGTACCTATAACGGAAAAGAATCGATTGTATTTAATGGCTTACTTCTTTAAACGTAGATCCTGGCTGTGTGAAAATCGCCACTACGGCCCAGAACGGAATTTGCAGCATGGATACAGACGCAAGCCCCCAACCGACGCTATCAGCCCAGTCTGGGAAATCGTATGTTCCATACTTCAGAGTTTCATGCTCTGCCAGAGAGTACACGAACACAAACTGGAAATAAAAGAAATCGTTAGAGCATGTTTAGTAAAACAGTAAAATACTGGCGTCATTATGTCAGAATATAAATCGTATACTTTTTTGTGTAAGAAATTAAATGTTGATTCCTTCTCTTTCTGACTAGGTTGGAAACTTTTCTTTATATTTATTAAAAAACGTTTCTGAATATGTTGGGAATCATTTTCTGCATTATTCAGAAACTTTTTGAAGTATTTCAGAAAATTTTTAAAGCCTTTATATGGACATGCGTGCAACATATAGACTGAAGTATCTCCTAATTTTAAGCATGACATACTAATTTCTTAAAGGACGAAGTAAAAACTAAATTTGAGAATGTTGAGGAAAGTACCGTGAAACACACTTTTGGGCATAGGACAGGTATCATACAATTTAAATTAGAAGAAATCTAACACTGAGTTATGAATAGTCTTACCGGCTTTTTTCTATATCTGTACCTCAGAACCAGACTAACGTAAGTCCATTTTCGTCATTTTTCGGTAGAGGGGAAAAACGATTGTCGAATACATTGTTTTTTCCCTCTGCTGAAAAATGACGAAAATGGACTTACGTTAGTCTGGTTCTGAGGTACAGATATATGTATTAAAAAAAAGTAAGCTTAAAGATATTGTGAAAGGATGTTTGAGGCTGGCTTGCATCCAGGCGGCCCCATAGCACCTACAGACTTGAAACTTGGTACAAAATTAGTTCGAGCCCCGTAGATTTGCACCTCGGAGCCATTTTTCTTAATTTCGAATTAGTTTTTTTTAAATTAATTTTTTAAGCACAAATTTCACATACTTCACCACATTAAGGGGCAAAAAAATCCTTCCCCCCACCCCATAATGCTATATGTAGTTGGAAATATTTTTTTTTTTCTAAAAAAGAAGATGCTTGTTCGATTTATTTCCGTTAATTATAACAGGAGATAGAAGTGATTCTAATTTAGCTATTTTTCAAGGCTCACCTCAGCAAAATTATATTTCATTCATCTAAACTGCTCCAGAACTTTTCTAACAAGGTCGTGTTTGACAAACAAAACCGGTGACTCTTCGTTTTGTTTATTTCTCGTCTTAATTCAACAAAATATTCACGATTGCTTTTGTCGCATATTTTCTTTATTTATTTTTTAACATTTAAGAAAGTTTATCATTATTCTTACGGTATTTTATTTTGTTTACGTGACTTCATATGAATTACATTACGTGTTTGAGCTAAAATTTTTTTTTTCTGCGGGGGAAAGGAACTGGATTTTAAGTTTGGGCTAGATATTTTACTATGTTTTTTAATTATGTACGTATTTTTTTGTCATTTTTTATATCAGGTTGGGTGGGGGGGGGATCTCTTTTACTTATTTGTTGAATTATTTTAAATTGTAAAGAAACGGTTATTGTGCTTTTTAAGGGTATGTGAACATTTCAGTTAAAGAAAATGATTATTTTACCTCAAGATGGAATGGGGTGGGAAGGGGGGGGGGTATTATTTCTTTTTCAGCAGGGATGCCGTATTCGGTGGCATATAGTCGATTTGACTCCAAACCACCAGAAGCAGGTTGGTGATCGACCCGCCGCGGGCGGTGAGGGGGGAGGTGGACGAAAGGGGGTTGGTGAGCGACGCGAGCAGCGGGTGGAGCCCCCTAGTTGAACAAATGAAAATAGTCCTAACTTCTGTTACGTGCTTTTTTGTGCATTAATTAGTGTTGCCGTCAATAATAAAAAAAGGTCTCGCATTTTGATCTTCACGTTGAAACGAGGCATGAAAGTTTAGTTTTTGTAGTCATTTTATGTATCACAAAAAATAATAATAAATAAAATAATAAAAACATTAAGAAATAAATAAAATTGAATAAATAAAAAATAAAATTAAAAAAAAAAAAAACCTTCTGCATTTTTCGTAGTAAATACTGCTCGTGTATTCTTCACTTGAATCGTATTCCTCGCGGATCCACAGTTCCCATTAAATCCAATTCTAGATCAAGCAAGAATACACAAAAGTCACTACACATATTGAACTCATGTGAAGTTAACGATGGCGTCACTTCCGTCTTCAATCTTTGTCGCCTGTTTTTTTTTTCGTGCACATCCATTTCCTCTTAGGTTTTCGAGACTTTTCTGAGCATTTCGGAAACGTTTTCGAGCTGATAGGAAAAGTGCTTTTGAACGGATATTTCTGGCAATTTCGAAATACACTGGCGGAAAAAAAATCCCAACACTAAGAAAAAATTGCCGTAGAGTAATGAAATTTGGGTTATGCAATTGTCTAGTTAACATGTTTAATTGATTAAATGTACAAGATCACTGGCTAATTTAAGCTCAAGAAAATGCTGTGCAAATGAGAAATTATGTTAATTTAATAGAGGGTGTAACCTCCAGAATTTTGAAGGCAAGCCTGCAAGCGTGCATGCATTATGTCATACAGGTGCCGAATTTCACTTTGTGGTATGGAGTTCCATGCTTGTTGCACTTGCTGTGTCAATACTAGGACCGGCATTGCTGACTGTGGATGATGCTCGAGGTGCCATCCCATGATATCCCATATGTTATCAATTGGAGACAGACCTGGTGATTTTGAAAGTCATGGTAACATGTCAGCACTCTGTAGAGCACATTGCGTTACAGCAGTGATGTGAGGGCGAGCGTTATCTGGTTGGAAAACGCCCCCTTGAATGCTACTCATGAAGGGCTGTACTACTGGTTAAATTAACAGACTGAAGACAAATTTTCAGTCAGTGAGTTTGGGATAACCACAAGAATACCCCTGTTGTCGTAGAAAATTGCTCCAGAGACCATGACTCCAGGTGTGAGTCCCGTATGTCTAGGCCGTAGACCGCTTGGATGCAGGCGGTCCCCTGGCCTCCTTCTGACCAATATACAGCCACCACTGGTACTAATTCAGAATCTGTTTTCATCAAAAATTACAACAGATCTCCACTCCGACCTCCAGTGAGCTCTGTCGTGGCACCACTGCCGTCGGAAAAGGCAATGATTTGCAGTCAATGGAATACCGGCTACAGGCTGCCTGACTCGGAGCTGTCCTTGAAGTAAACAGTTTCTTACCGTTCCTTGGGTCACGACGGTACCAACTGCAGCTCGAATGTCAGCCGCAGATGCAGTACTATGAGCCACAGCCGTACGCAAGATTCGGCGATCTTCCTTCTCAGTGGTGCCACGTGGCAGCTCGGAACTCGATCTTCTTGAGGTAGTACCATCCCTTGCCATAGCTTCCAATAATCATGCATGGTGGAAACATTCCCACCCAAGTCTTTCTGCAATATCGCGAAATGAAAATCCACCTTCTCGTAGCCAAATTGTACGACTTCGTTTAAACTCGGTGATCTGTTCATAATGGCTTCTTCGTCTTCTTAAAGGCATTCCTGTCTAACATGAGCGCAATTCGTTAAATTTCACGGAAAAATAATACACACGAGCTTCACAACACGCTTTTAAAACAAGCCTTATTTGCATGTTCTGAGTAACGCCAGCTGCGCCATACTTATGTGCGGAGCGCGAAATTTCAATCAATGTCATCTTTCAGTAGTATAAACACGCCTACCAAATTTCGTTTATCTAACACAAGTCTTTCTTGGTGTTGGGATTTTTTTTTCCGCCAGTGTATTTACTATGCATTCTAAAATGCATCGGAGCTGTAATTGGAGGTTTACTAGTTGGAAGGTGGAGTTGATGAAAGTTATACACGGAGTACATGCACGCAATGGACAAGTTTGTGAGCCCGAAGGTCCTGTGGTCAGCAATGTGCCTTAGACACAGAAGACTGGAGAAAAGCTTCCTTCCTCTTCGACCTCATATCCAAAACGTGAAAATGCACGTAACTGGTGGCGCCATCTGTCGATAGTAAATCATCGTGCCGATGATAGTGACGATGACTAACTTACAAGCACTCTGCAATATACCATAAGCTTTGTGCCAAAAGGCGAATGCTGCTGCTGCAAATTGCTTTCCCATTAAAAAAATTAAAAAAAAAAAAAACTTTTATGTGTTTATTTTCAACCAATAATATCGCAAAAATCAGAAGTTAAAGAAAATGACACAGCATACTTTGTTACATATTGACTAACCGAATTTATTTTAAACTTTGTAACAATATAAATAGTATTTGATTTAAGGTTTTTGAAAAAATTCAGAAATACAGAAAAGTCGTAATGCATATAAGAGAGAGAGACAGTAGCAAGAGAGAGATATAAAGATAAAATCTGAAATCCCTTCAGTTGGAATAGTGAAATATTTTACCAAAAATGATTTTATTTGGTAGGCAGAGTACTATCGCTAAGGTTATCTTGTACAAACAAAATTTTAAGTTTGTAGCTGAAAAATAAAAAGAGTTATGACGCGTCTAATTTTACACATATAGATTTTGAGGAAAAAATTTCACCTAAAACATCGATGAAACATATCAAACTTTCTTGCAAAATATTTTCAATAATTACGTCTACCGCCCGCTCAGTTATACAATACAAAGATTACAGTTTTGTCTTATTTGAGTTCTAATGATAAAAAAATAAGGAGTTTGGATGGTATAACTAAGCTGTCGGTGTATTATATTCATTATATAAGCATTTGAAATGACAAATAAAAAATTACATGTTTTTAAAAACTCAGAAAAGAAAAGCACACTTTTGCGCCTGAGGCCATGGTTGAAAAAATGTTCCAATCACAGTCTTCAATCCAGGAGGCTGGCTTCATTTTTAGGAATACTACCAATTCCAAAACGAGAAATTTTTTCATAGAGAATAAATTAATCAATAACTCATAAAAATTAAAAAAAAATCAAGTAGTTCAATAAATTATTAAATGATTAGCAGTTGTTCAAAGTATGTCCGGTATACCGAACACCAGCTCTGAAGAGGTCAAAAACAATCGTTTTTTGCTGTTTCTGAAGGTTTTAAAAAATTTGACTGTCTGTTTCTTTCTCTGGGGTTATTAACTAGTTCTTACTTAGTATTTTCATTTGATTTCTTAAAACTTAATCAGCATGTTTGTAACAATGCATGAACAGTAATTTAAATTTTTTTTTCCGAATAAACTTACTGAATGGCTCAGAGACCAAGTGTAAATAAAATAAACATATCGCTTTCTAGAAACCTAAATATCAGGAGAAACTGAGCAGAAAATTGGAAACACTGATGTCTCATTGAAAAATCGTTCAAAAATTAATGGGCCGTACTAAGAGGAACAGTTCGAGCAACCGTTTGAACAAAATTATAATGCGAAAAAGAATAATATATTTATTTTAGCAGTTCAAGCACATTCAGAGTGAAAAACGCTGGCCAAAATATCTACCCTCATTTTTCTTCGAGGGAGAATAAAAAAAAAAAAACGAATATCGCTTTAAATGCATTTGAATGGCCGCCATAAATATTGTAAACATGGATATTAGCATGCTCTGAGTTTAATGGCCACTTTCGTGAAATAATGCATGCAATCATAAGGTTTTGTTCGATGGCTGGCGCATAAAAAGCGTTCTTTTTTCGCGTAAAAGTGAAACTAGTGTTTTCTAAAATATTAAATTTACTTTTGCCCCCAAATCGTTTTCGGCAAATGGAAAGTGATTTTAAATGTTATTTCTAACAAAGAAAATGACTAAAGATTATTGTTAGATAAGTGAAGTAGTATACATACTTTAGCAGTAAGTGCTGTTTATTTTGGTTTCGTTCCATGGAAGTGCTTTACTTTAGTTTGTGATGATCGTTGGAATGTATTGTGACTTTCATAATGGTTGATTATTAAGCAGAGAAAGCGGTAATGGCTTCTTTTGGGAAGTCAAGAAAAGTTTATTTCTTTTAAAAAATATGACTCTAATCATGGGAGTTTTTCAAGCTGAACGTAAAAGTTTAACAATTTCGTACTACTTCACCTATTTTTTTTAAGATGCGAGCAATAACTACACATTGCTGCTCTAAAACTTTCTAAAAATTCAGTAGAAAATATGTTTTGTTACCTGATTTTTGTTGCACTTTGTAAAAGTTATATTACAATTTCATATTTTTTTTTCAGCACACAGTAGTGCAAGCTCAAACTACTTTCGTCCAAGAGATAAATTCATTGGTTATTATAGTTACAACTGTTGATTGAGATTAGTTTTGCTTGAGAAAAATATCGTTGCGTTGCAGATAAAACCAAAAACAGACGTTCATCATTTCTGAAAATCAAAAATACTTCTAAAAATTCACTTGCAGGGGGTGGGGGAGAGGGCGTTCCTAGAACAGGTGCCATCCAGGGAGATTTCGTGTACCAGTGCCAACATACTACAGTCGACGCTCGTTATAACGACCACACATTATAAAGACCATCCTAATATAACGACCGGTGAGAAAACCCCCAACTGTATTCCAATATACTCTATGTTCTACCTCTTATAGCGACCACTCGTTATAAAGACCGTTTTCTGTAGGACGGAGAGGGTCGTTATAACGAGCGTCGACTGTAGTAGCTTAAATAAAATTAGCCCACCAGCGAGTGGCCACAAACAATGGTTGTATTCATCTCGAAATTGAAAGTAACCATCAGCATTCCAAGAGAGGCCATCTTTCGACAGTTCGTTTGTTGACTACTCCAGACTGATGAGTCCATAATGAGGGCGTAACTGCTGCCTCTGGATGACATAACCTGGCTGTTGGTATAGTGCATGTACTTCTTCCTTAGCCCTGGCTTAAGGGTGCTAAATTACTACTAAAACAATCCATAACATACTGAATTTAAAAAACTCAAAAATAGGTAGGCTGCGCATAAGTGATAAATAACCATTTCCATGATTTATTTCCTAAAAAGATTTAAAAACAATGTGTGTGTGTGTGTGTGTGTGTGTGTTAAAATGTGTGTGACAGTGTACGTGTCTGCTAGTTAGAAAATGAAATCTATAAATAAAATGAAAATAAAATGCAATAACAGCATCAGTGGTACTGATACAACGACCAAAAACATCGAATGTTCGGTGTGTTGGTATAGTGCATGTACTTCTTCCTTAGCCCTGGCTTAAGGGTGCTAAATTACTACTAAAACAATCTATGACATACTGAATTTAAACAATTCAGAAATAGGTAGGCTGTGCATAAGTGATAAATAACCATTTCCATGATTTATTTCCTAAAAAGATTTAAAAACAATGTGTGTGTGTGTTAAAATGTGTGTGACAGTGTACGTGTATGCTAGTTAGAAAATGAAATCTATAAATAAAATGAAAATAAAATGCAATAACAGCATCAGTGGTACTGATACAACGACCAAAAACATCGAATGTTCGGTGTGTTGGTATAGTGCATGTACTTCTTCCTTAGCCCTGGCTTAAGGGTGCTAAATTACTACTAAAACAATCTATGACATACTGAATTTAAACAATTCAGAAATAGGTAGGCTGTGCATAAGTGATAAATAACCATTTCCATGATTTATTTCCTAAAAAGATTTAAAAACAATGTGTGTGTGTGTGTGTTAAAATGTGTGTGACAGTGTACGTGTATGCTAGTTAGAAAATGAAATCTATAAATAAAATGAAAATAAAATGCAATAACAGCATCAGTGGTACTGATACAACGACCAAAAACATCGAATGTTCGGTGTATGCGTGTGTGTGTGTGTTTTCAAGAATAAATGAAGAAAGGAATAACTAAAAAGGAATATAATGATATTCGGCTTAATATGAGCAGCTCTTAAAACACATTATTTAATTTTATCATTTCGCACAAAAATATGCTTTTTAATCATCCTCAAAAATATATACATTTGCAGCAATTTCCTTAAAATGAAGGACACTGAAAGATTCTTTTCAAGATTATGAAGCGAAAATGTGAAGAAATCTTTTAAACCCGGTGAAAAATGGCCTAATTTAATCATGCTAAGTAGAAAGATGAAAATCTAGTTTCCTACGGAGCACTCCCAGAGTCTCCACAAACCAGGATTTTCAAAAAATTATTCATGAATGAGACAAAAATGTAATGCTTTCTTTCTCAAGTCATTTCGAGTATTTTAAAAATTTATTCTCGAGCGTAGTGCTCATAAAAGAATGGGGAAGCATGCCTTGAATAATTCTAACTCTTCTTCAAAAAAGCTCTCCGGTTTTATTTCTTACTTCCATCTTGCTTTTCCCCCGGTTTTTATTCATGACATTACACAATACCCAATTTAGCCTGTCACTACAGCCTCTTTTTTTAAACTGAAGAATTTCTAATTTTATAAAAGAGATGGGTGTGTGAAATTTAAATTTTCTGCATTCGTTTGTATTCTGAATAGTTTTGTTGTTAATGTAAAAAATGTAAGGATGAATAAAATAAATAAGTAAATAAATAAATGAAAAGTACGTAAACTTTGAAATCTATTGATTTTTTTCTTCTATTGATTAATTTATCACCGAACAGACTTGCCGTTGAATAACTAGAAACTGTTTTGATATACAGTAGAACTCCGGTAACTAGATACGCTGATAACTCGACAACTTCAGTAAGTCGACATTTATTTTTCCAATGGTTGGTCCAATGCTCATTTCAATGAGTGCAAACCACTCTAACTTGACACATTAACAGGAACCCCTAGCAGCATCATCTCATCGGCCGATGATCCAATCTCGATGTCTCATCGGCCAAACAGAATCCGAGCAGCAAAATCCGATGAGTTTTGCTAGAAATACGATGAGATTTGGAGCAATTTACGAGCAGAACAGTCCCGTGCCGATGAATTTCATCGGGAAAGTTGATCGGAACGATATCGTTTTCCAATGGAACATAGCTCGGCTTATTTTCATCAGGAAAGTTAAACAGAAGGATATCGCTTTCCGAGAAAAAGTAGCTCATCGAAAACCTTGCTCGGATACTGATCGGAACGATGTCATCGTGCGTTACGGGATCAGTTTACGAGGAGTTCGATGATCGGCCGAGCAAAATCCGATGAGTTTATGCTACTTGGGATCCCTATAACACTTGTTATTTTAGTCCACTCTTTGCTACCGATATTCCGCTACTGCATTAACTTTTTTTTTTTTTTTTGAGAATTCTGTTGTTTATGGGTTAGTCAATTCATTGTTTCCGGAAAGAGCTCATTTTGAGAATTTCCACCAGTATCCAGAGGAGACAACCTGTTTTGTGCTGTTGGTGCACTACCAGGTCTAGGAAGGGGTTGGAGAAATGTACCGAGAGAATAGTCCAGAGGAAAAATAATGCAGCATCAGCACGACACCTGTTTTTCAAGCAAGTGTGAGCAGGGTTTTCTCTTTGACAAGGAACTCTAATCTCTTTTCAAAAGTTATGGATTTCTTTCTAGTTGTCATCTTTATTTTATGTTATTTCAAACAAAAACAAACAAAAGAAAAAAAAGAAAGACAGAATTAAAGGAAAAATCATTTGGGAGGGGGGAGAGGCTATTTTTTTTTTATATCGTTGATGAATACAGAAAGGACTACAATAGTCTAAACTACCCAGGTAGCACAAAAAACGTTTAAACGTATTATAAACGTTTTTAATCCGTTGTTACAACGTTAATAACCATTTTACAACCTTTAAAAAACGAAGTTTGCTACTTGGGTATGGAACCTCGGTAAGTTGACATCCGCTTAACTCGACACATTTTCGAGCTCAAAAATAGAAATACAGCCTAAAAAATTACATTATTGCTCTAACTCGACTTTTACTTATACACTACGTACATCTCAAAGGCTGTCCGAATTAAGTGAAGTCCGGTGTAAAGGAGTTCGAATTAATAAGTTTTTACTGTATTTGATTGAAAAAAGAGAGGACTGCAAAACTCGGTATTGCATCCTCCCTGCAAGGTCCTTGCAAAACTCAGTGTTCTACACTGCAAACAATAAGCTGTTGCTTTTACTGTATAATACTGGCAGAAGAGGTTCCAGTTTAAAACTGTAAAAGCAGAGTAAGTAACTGTAAAATTAGCAATTTTACAGTTTCTTATTGTAAAACTAGCAATTTTACAGTTCATTACTGTAAAACTAGCACATTTACAGTCTATTACCATAAAATTAGCTGTATTATACTGTAAAAACAACTTGTAAAAAGATACTGGCAGCGGTGGTTCCAGTTTAAAATGTAAAATACACAGTGATAAACTGAAACTAGCAATTTTAGTTCATTAATGTAAACTAGCAACTTTACAGTTTACTACTGTAATATTAGCAATTTTAGTTTATTAATGTGAATTTACTGTAAAATTATTTATATTGTACTATAAAAACAACATTTATTTTTTACAGTGTATTCTCCCGGCAAGGCAATGAAATAAGTTGTCTTCTTTTTATTTTACAGCCTAAACGTTTCTGAAAATAAGTTTTACATAATTTTTAGCAAAAGCTAACAGATTTCTTTCCGAATGACGTATCCCACATTTGTTTCTAAAAAAAAGAAAGAAAAAAGGAAGAAAATCATTTTAACTCTTTGCACTGCTTCTCAGTCTAAAGGTACAAATCGTAAAGCAATAAACAGCAAACATCCATTTCGTCTTAGAATGTATTCGACTATAGCTTCTTCGTATTGGTTTCAAGCGTTTGTACATTTTAAACAACGAACTGGTTTTTACAGTATAATACCGGCAGCTGAGGTTCCAGTTAAAAACTGTAAAATGCAAAGACTAAAATTAGCAATTTTAGTTTATTTCTGTAAAATTAACAATTTTACAGTTTATTACTGTGCATTTTACAGTTTTAAACTGGAACCTCGGCTGCCAGTATTAAACTGCTGTTTATATTTTGCAGTGTGGGGGCATCGTAGATCTACCTCCACGTGGTGCACCCCGGGCAACGCTCTGTCGGCTAAATGATCTACAATTTTGGCAATGGGCCCCAGGCTGAATAGTAACAGTACACGGACGATACTGGGAGGCCAGGGCCCTGATGGGCTAAAGACAAGCATTTGTGTCTTTCTCTGTTTTTTCATTTTGCTATGTGTTTGTATTTCTATTTTGTGTTTCTCCTTTTGTAGCCTGCCATTGGAAATAAAAAATAAAAAAAAAATATTTTGCAGTGTAGCAGATGACATATTATTAGGGTTAGCATTGTCTAGTTCAGAACTTTTGCTAGAAAAGGCATCATTTTTAAATGTGTGGTAATTTTTTCAAGAGCTGAAACTATACAATTCATGTTAAATTTAGAACATTGCTCAGCGGCTAAAAACTTTGCGTTCATACACTACAAAAAATAAACTGTTGTTTTTACAGTATAGGACGGGCAGCCGAGGTTCCAATTTAAGACTGTTACTGTAAAGTTAGAGATTTTAATTTATTTCCGTAAAATTTAGCAATATTATACTGCAAAAACAACAGTATTATACTGGCAGCCGAGGTTCCAGTTTGAAACTGTTAAATGACGGTAATAAACTAAAATTAGCAATTTCGCAGTTTAGTACTGTTAAATTGGCAATTTTACAGTTTATTACTGTAAAATTAGCAATTTCGCAGTTTAGTACTGTTAAATTGGCAATTTTACAGTTTATTACTGTAAAACTATAATTTTTTACAGTTTATTACTGTAAAATTGGCATTTTTACAGTTTATTACTGTAAAATTAGCAATTTCGCAGTTTAGTACTGTAAAATTAGCAATTTCGCAATTTAGTACTGTTACATTGGCAATTTTACAGTTTATTACTGTAAAACTATACTTTTTTACAGTTTATTAGTGTAAAATTAGCATTTTTACAGTTTATTACTGTAAAATTAGCAATTTCGCAGTTTAGTACTGTAAAATTAGCAATTTCGCAATTTAGTACTGTCACATTGGCAATTTTACAGTTTATTACTGTAAAACTATAACTTTTTACAGTTTATTACTGTAAAATTGGCATTTTTACAGTTTATTACTGTAAAATTAGCAATTTCGCAGTTTAATACTGTTAAATTGGCAATTTTACAGTTTATTACTGTAAAACTATAATTTTTTACAGTTTATTACTATAAAATTATCTGTATTGTCCTGAAAAAGCAACAGGCAGCAGAGGTTCCAGTTTAAAACTAAAATGCACAGTGATAAATTGTAAAATTAGCAATTTTACAGCTTATTACTGTAAATCAGCAGCTTTACAGTTTATTAGTGTAAAATTAGCAATTTTACAGTTTATTACTGTAAAATTAGCAATTTCGCAGTTTAGTACTGTAAAATTAGCAATTTCGCAGTTTAATACTGTTAAATTGGCAATTTTACAGTTTATTACTGTAAAACTATAATTTTTTACAGTTTATTACTGTAAAATTATCTGTATTGTCCTGAAAAAGCAACAGGCAGCAGAGGTTCCAGTTTAAAACTAAAATGCACAGTGATAAATTGTAAAATTAGCAATTTTACAGCTTATTACTGTAAATCAGCAGCTTTACAGTTTATTAGTGTAAAATTAGCAATTTTACAGTTTATTACTGTAAAATTAGCAATTTCGCAGTTTAGTACTGTAAAATTAGCAATTTCGCAGTTTAATACTGTTAAATTGGCAATTTTACAGTTTATTACTGTAAAACTATAATTTTTTACAGTTTATTACTGTAAAATTATCTGTATTGTCCTGAAAAAGCAACAGGCAGCAGAGGTTCCAGTTTAAAACTAAAATGCACAGTGATAAATTGTAAAATTAGCAATTTTACAGCTTATTACTGTAAATCAGCAGTTTTACAGTTTATTAGTGTAAAATTAGCAATTTGACAGTTTATTACTGCAAAACTTAGCAAATTTTACAGTTTGTTACAATAAAATTAGCTGTTTTATGCTGTAAAAAACATCGATTTCTTACTGTGTCATACTTAATGTAAAATCTTGCCCTTTGCACTGCTTCTAACGCACAAGGACCTTAAATCCTTCAAAAATAACACGGAAGCACCGTCCCAAAATGTTTAATTAATGGACTAGCTTTTAACTCCTAAAACCTTTTAAAAAATATACATTGTATTGGAGAAATGGAAAGACATGGAAATTAATTATCGCATAAAAAAGATTAAATTTAATATTATATATCATAGTACTTTTCTTCATAGTTGCAGCGTCATCTAACTTTTTATGACATTTTTAAAGAATAAATTTCAAATCCTGATTTTATTCTTACTCTTGCATACGGTTTCAGTTAATTAAGTTATAAGCGGATTTATGCTCAGAAAAAATTACTTAAGCTCTCAATTGTAATCCGATTTTTAATATACCTGCTTCCAAAAGTAGATAACTAAGTTAATAGCTTAAGCTGGGTTTACTTCCAAGAAAATATCGTTCCTTTTTTTTGGAAGAGGAAGTAAAAAAGTAACAGGCTTTTAGGAATTTTTGTCTTTAATGGAAGGAGGAGAGTTGTGTGCTAAATAAAGTAAATAAAGCTTTAGTTGATAAAAAAATGAGAGCACTTAGCAAATAACTTTTGCCAATATTGTTACACATTCGTTCCAAATGATATGTCAATTTATAGAAGAATTGAAATGGGGGATTTGAAGAACGGAAAGTTAGCTGAAATGACCTGTGTCTGTTCCAAAGATCTGTGCGCAAATGATTGTCTTTGAAGAGTGTTTTGTTGCTGCAAAATAAATTTTAAAAAATGTTTAAAAATTTATGATTTTTATAAACTTTTATTACATAATTTTTTCTCTTGAGAGTATAATTTTCTTCAACTTTATCAAAAAAACAAAATAAAAAAAACCTTGTAACAATTATAATAAAGAAAACAAATTAGTTTCAAGACTGAAAATAAACAAGTATCGATTTGTGGTTTTTTGGGCTTCTGTATCTTTCCACATGAAACAGGTTTTTAAAGTTTTCTTTGACTCAAGTTATCAATTTCAATTTGATTACATTTAAAAGCTTTTTATCAATATATACTGATCTATAACTAAGCTATTTCGGTTTGGATGCTTAATAATGAACCAACTACTTGGTACCATTAAAATATTTGATTAACGTTACATATTTTTATGAATTGCGTTTTATTTGTTACTAATCAAAACCCATTACTTTTACAAAATCTTTTTAGTTATTTATTTTTAAATACACTTTTATGTAACTTAAAAAAAATGCTTTTTTGATATGATTAAATAATTCATACAAACTTACTTTAAAAATAAATATGTATTATGAATTGTACACAACAGTTTTTTCAGCATTATCTGTCGTCTTTACAAAGAAAAATTTTTGTATTTTTAGTTTTGTATTTGTGTATAATGGTAAATACTTTGCACTTAAACTGGAAATGATTATTTTTATACGCAGTGATATAAAATAACGTGAAAGGAAAATATAAAACAATTAAACTAATGACGCTTCAAAATAAGAAAAATGAAATAACACTGGAGTAAATGTCAACAACTATCTAATATTAAATTTAAAAAAAAAAAAAAAACTTTCAAAAGAGGAAAAGAATCACAACTTTTATTTCTTAAAATAAGTGAATGATTTCATTTTAACTTCATTAACTGCATACTTCAACAAAGCTCCAATGAAAAACGTTTGCAGAATAAAGAAATAAATAAAATAGCAAGATGCAAAAAGCATAATTAATCGGTAAAAAATAAATTAATAAAAAAATAAAAAACGAAAATCAAATAGAATCAATAAGATGCGTCAGTTTTATCGTCTGAAACGTGAAAAATAAATAAAAACAAACTAACAAATAAATCAATGAAAACTGAATCACGTGACTAGCTGTCCATCAATAGCTGCACGACATCATAGCATCTAATATATACTCTGCTCATGAGTTAATAAATCCGGTTACTGGCAGCCTCTCAATTGTAAGAATAATAGATTTAAAAAATGTCAGTTTTTGGCAAAGTGAAATCAATAAGAAATCCTGGTCGCCAAGTAAAAATATTCATTTTTACTTTGTTTTACTTCGTGCTACTTTATTTTTAACAAAACTTATGAAGGTATGAAAACATGACATTTCCATACCAAAATCAAAGTAAATCAAGACCTTTGTAGTAAAAAGGCATTTTCTCATAAAGTCAAGTACATATTGACAATTTATGTATCAATCCAACTAAGGTTCGTCCGCCTTTCAATAACTTTAAGCATAAGCACAATGCGCAAAACACTTAACTAACAGGAAAATGGCGAACACATTCGAGCGGAAGAATAAACTAATAAAAGTAAGCAACGGAGCCATAAAAGTAATCCTAAAAGAAATTGGTTAGGAAATTTTTGAAAACAATAACATCTCTAGGAAATTCGTTTAGGTTAATGGAACGTAGAAAAATGGATTCTTTTTTTGTTTTACAAGCATGGAAGAAGAATCTCCATGGAACGAGTTGAATCCGCATTTCTTCAGCAACCATAGCAGACATTCGGGACATGCAAAGCAACCTCGCTTTCTGTTGTTAATAAAACTTATAAAGCATAATACAGTCGAGCCCGCTTAATGGAATAGCCATTTTGCGACAAAAATATTCTAATAAGCGGAATATTTCCATCATCCAGGATGAAAATAATACATACCAAAATCAAATCAAATTAATGCCATTGCAGTAAAAATACATTTCCTCATAAAGTCAAATACATATTGACAATTTATGTATCAATCCAACTAAGGTTCATCCGTCTTTCTATAACTTTAAGCACAGGCACAATGCGCAAAACACTTAACTAACAGGAAAATGGCGAGCACATCCAAGCGAAAGAATAAACTAATAAAAGTAAGCAACGGAGCCATAAAAGTAATCCTAAAAGAAATTGGTTAGGAAATTTTCGAAAACAATAACATCTCGAGGAAATTCGTTTAGGTTAATGGAACGCACTAAAATGGATTCTTTTTTTTTTTTGCTTTACGAGCATGGAAGAAGAATCTCCATGGAACGAATTGAATCCGCATTTCTTCGGCGCACGCATTTGGGACATGCAAAGCAACCTCCGTATCTTCCAGTTCATTTCCTTTGTGTTTACTTTGGGAAAAAGAAAAGAATGCAAAACATATTTTGAGCGAAATGGAATAGCTGCCATAAAAATTGAAAACATGGATATTAGCATACAGTGATCTGTTTTATGGCGGATTCTCTGCGGAAAACTATTTCATGAGACCTAAACATGTGTTGTATCAAAGGACGAAAAAAATTTTTTGTGCTCACCGCTGAGGAGGTGAAGGTTTTTTATTTTCATATTTGTTGTAGGGATGTTATTATGAGTATGAAAAACACCATTTCTGATTTTGTAATAGGTAAAGAAAAAAATGTCTTACATAATCCGGTATAAATATACATATTTTTTTCTCTAAAGTAAATGTTTGTGTTTTATAATTGCTTCTATTCGTTTCACATGTGGGTTTGTTTGTATGTATGTAGCTCTGAATAAAAAATAAAATTCACGTTCTGTTCAACTATAAAAGTTATGTATTTAATACGATTATTAATACTGATGGCTAAACTAGATTACATGTTGATGTATTATAAGTGCACGTAAACTAACGGATAGTTATAATAAATTTGCAGTATATTAACATACATTATGTAATATAGTAACAGTTTAGAAAATCAGAGGAAGCCTTTAAGAGTATCATGAACAGTTTGATGAACTCTAAAGGCGTATTTTTTTGGTTTTTAAACTATGTTTTAAAATTATTTTTAAACTACCCGCCTTTAGATTGCATTCTTTCACATGATATAAAAATTAAATTCGATAATAACACACAACGAATTACTAAATAGAAGATAATTCAATTCACAATTCAGTCAATCAGAACAACTACACATGATAATTTTTAATCATTGCCGAAAAGAACATTGAATAATAGTAATTATGAAGTTACTTCTTCACTAATAAATGCAAAATTGGTTTCAAAGCTGAGTTCAAGGCAGCAAATAATTGTAGATTTTTAGCTTTTAAAACTTTTTAAATGAGTTCTTAGGGCTTCCTCCCATTCAAGTAATCAATATAAAAGTTTAACTATCAATATAAAAGTTTCAATATAATATTCATTTCAATATAATATAAAAAGTTTCAATATAATATTCATTTCAATATAATATAAAAAGTTTCAATATAAGTAATCAATACATTTTTCGGTTTTACAAAGAAAATACCGTAAAGTCGGGTTACTTGGACCCACAAGGAGGTCACTTGAGCCCACAGTAAAATGATAAAATCTGGGTTTGGTACTAGCATTAGAGACTGCAGAGTGCTTCTACCTAGAGGAGAAACGAGGAACTACGTGCAAGTCTTCAACTAATAAGTACCAAACCTAGATTTTATCATTTTACTGTAATGGGCTCAAGTAACCCCTTAGGGTCCAAGTAACCCGACTTTACGGTATATATGCTCAATTCTGATTGAGTATTAATTATTATTTTTGTGATTGTGATGAAGGTAGGCTTAAAAGAACTTTTGTTAACTATTCAAGGGAATTGGGGAGATATAGTTATTCTGCCTTGCTGTGGGGGGGGGAGGGGCGTAAAAGTGGTATCTGCAGTCGAGCTCAAACTGAAAAAAAAAATCTTTTTAAAGTTTTGTTTTTCCATGCATTTGATTTGGAAGATACTTTTTCAGAAATTTTTAAACAATATTTTTTGTTCTCAAGTGGGGGGACCATAAAACATTATGTGGGTAAAATACACTGGCGGAAAAAAAATCCCAACACCAAGAAAGACTTGCATTAGATAAACGAAATTTGGTAGGCGTATTTGTACAACTGAAAGATGACATCGATTGAAATTATGGGTAGCTGGCGCAGTATGGCGCAGCTGGCGCCACTCAGAACATGCAAGTAAGGCTTTTTTAAAAGTGCGTTGTAAAGCTCGTGAGTAATATTTCTCCGTGAAATTTGACACAATGCGTTCATGTTAGCCAGGAATGCCCTTAAGAAGACGAAGAAGCCATTATCAGCAGCTCACCGAGTTTAAACGAGGTCATACAGTTTGGCTACAAGAAGGTGGATTTTCATTTCGTGACATTGCAGAAAGATTTGGTGGGAATGTTTCCACCATGGGCATGATTATTGGAAGCTATTGTCAAGGGATGGTACTACCTCAAGAAGATCGAGTTCCGAGCGGCCACGTGGCACGACTGAGAAGGTAGATCGCCGAACCCTGCGTACGGCTGGGGCGCAATCGTACTGCATTTGCGGTTGACATTCGGGCTGCAGTGGTACCGCTGTAACCCAAAACACGGTAAGAAATCGCTTAAATCAAGGACAGCTCCGAGCCAAGTAGCATCCACCATCATCCACAGTCAGCAATGACTGTCCTAGTATTGACACAACAAGTGCAACAAGCATGGCACTTCATACCACAAAGGGACATTCGGCACCTGTATGACACAATGCATGCACGCTTGCAGGCTTGCCTTCAAAATTCTGTAGGTTACACCGGCTTTTAAAGTAACAGAATTTCATAATTGCACAGCATTTTCTTGAGATTAAATTATCCAGTGATCTTGTACATTTAATCAATTAAACATGTTATCTAGACATTTTCTTCTACGCATTACCCAAATTTTTCAATTATATATTAAACAAGTTGTCAGGAGATCTAGTCCAGAGCGAAGTATCAAAGTAAATTCGAATTATATGAGAATTAGGTTGATAGTCTTAAATTTATTTTCAGATCGAGAAGTTTTGCTAACAGATTACTTCTACGTTTCTCGTTATAATCTTTTGTGCAATATCATTTTTCCAGACTATACCTATCTTTCTAAAATTTGAATTAAAAAAGTGGAAGATTCCTTAAAAATTATCCAAGAAAAAAATGAAATTTTTGGGTACTACGTACACCCCAAGCAGAATACTTAGTGATGTTCTGCGACGCAAAATTATTTGCCCAAAATTGTTCTGCGAGATAGATTTATACATTATATATTTACCGTCAAAATGTTACCAAAAACTGTTTTCTCATTTTTATATAATATACATATAACATAATATATACATCATGAAATCGACTGTAACAGAGTGGACATCCTACAGTTCAAATTAACTACCATAAGAAAAGAATGAGGCTCACCCTGGTTGTTGACTACATAATTCAATGTAGCAAGCTAATCACGGCAGTTATACTATCTATATATTTTTTAAAAATATATCAGATTGAATGCAATTGTTTATTTTATTTCCAAAAGGCTTGTAACAGAGTGGACAATTCGAAACATGAAAAACATAGAATAGTGTTTTTTGGGGAATTTTTTTTTCATTTGCGTAATAAACTGCAGAAATGGTGTCAGAAGCATCTTTTGTGCACTGCAGTGTCATTTATTTTGTTGTTACATTTCAGTTTAATTTTAAATCACATTGAAAATTCTAGCAATTTGAAGCTGGGACACGTCATTTTCTCCTTCTTCTGACAAAGATAATTTTTGTTGTGTCCTTTCTAAATGGATTATTCCTAATGAATTGAAACTTGATGGCACAAAATTAACTGGAAAACCAATAAAAAATACACTTAATGGGTGGGAGTTTTTAATATTGATTTCAAAAAATTCTAAAGTCTCGGACATGGTTTGTACCATTTTCGTTGTTGTACCTAATTTGTACCGCAAGTTTCGTCACTGAAGTTCTGCGGATAAAATGTGTAGGCCCGCAGAATTTCAAACGAAGCCCGTTTTCCCGCGATTCTTTAACACGGAAGAATTAATTGCTTAAAACATAATTTGAATAACTATAGTTTGTACTGCAAGTTTCGTCACTGAAGTTCTGTGGATAAAATGTGTAGGCCCCCCCGCAGAACTTTAAATGAATCCCGCTCCCCGCGACTCTTTAATGCGGAAGAATTAATTGTTTTAAACATAATTTGAAAAACTATTTGTACTACACGCTTCATCACTGAGTTCTGCTTCCAAAATGTGAAAGCCCGAAGAATTTCAAGCGAAGCTTGCGTCCCCGCGATTCCCTCATGAGGAAACATGGTTTTAAACATAACTGAATATCTAATAGAAAAACAAAGTGTCGTCACTGAAGTTCTGCGGATAAAATGTGAAGACCTGCAAAACTTCAATTGAAAATCTGCGCCCCTGCGACTCTCTTGCGAAAAAATTGTTTCAAACATAATTTGAAGAACTGATTTGTGTACCTACCGCAATCTTTATCACTTAAGATCTGAGGTCAAAATGTGAAGGCTCGCAGAATTTTAGACTAAGTTTGCGTTCCCGCGATTTTCATGCGGAAAAAAATAATCGTTGGAAACATTATTTGAATAACGAATGTGTGCTGCAAGTTTCGTAGCTAAAGTTCTGTTGCCCAAATAAGAAGCACTGCAGAACTTCAAACGAAGCCTGCGCAAGTGTCATCACTGAAGTTCTGCGAAAAAACAGGAAGGTCCTCAGAAGCTCAAGTCAAGTCGTCCGCACGTCTGCTGTGGTCTATATGGCACTGCCATATAAGTCGATAGCACGATAAGTCGATAAGCAGGCAATAATGTCGGTAGTCTGCCATTACGGCGCCGACATTATTGCCTGCTGCTCTGCGAGACATGGGCTACGAGCGAAACGTTTTTTTTTTGCTTTCAAACAATAACCTTTTTTTTTTTTTTTTTTTTTTTTTTTTTTTTTTTTTTTTTTTTTTTTTTTTTTGCGCGCTTTCGAACTACAACGTTTTTTTTTTTTTTTTTTTTTTTGGTTGCTTAATTTTGAATACAATTGTTCTGCAGCCCCGATGTCTGTTCTGCGACGTAAGTCGCCGATTTAGCAGTATTCTGCTTTCGGGCTACGTACACTTTTTAGCCACCTTGCTTATTTGCATACACTTTTTTGAGTTTTCGAGATCAACTTAAACGAAATAGAGAGATAACAAATCCTTTAAGCTTGATTTTCTATGATATTGAACAAGGACCCATGCCATTACGGTTACGAGTAAATCGCGAGCTAGCTGAATATTAAAAAAATAAAAAAGGTAAACTCGAAGGCATTTTTCCCCCCGCAGGAAGCGAATTTTATTTTATCACGTGACTAAAGTAAGATAGAAGAAAACCTTCGCATTTAGAAGTAAATTGCGAATAGAAACTTTCGCTTTATGTCTGTATGGGGACCTATTCTGCTTTAAACCATTTTGTAGGTTTGGGAATAAAGGTAGAGTTTTAAAAGTCAATTATCCATTGTTGAGCTCGTATTTCTCTTCAAAGCGTTGCTAGGAAGTTTTTTTTTTTTTTTGATGAGGAAAGGAGTAGTTTGTGTTTGCAAACATGTTAAAATGAAGAAAATATACTGTAGTTTGGACATGACTAAATACTAGCTAAACTTAACTATAAACATTACTAGTTCGCGCAAGATAAATGAACGCAAAAATTTTAAAAGATTGCAAATTACCTACTTACGTATCTTAGGAATACCTTTGAAAGTAGGAATATATTTCGCTACAAAAACTATTTAAGAGATTCGTTTACTATGCTAAGCTTTGAGGGATAGGTTTAATTTGGTTTGAACTTTATATTTTTTTTAGTTTTTGAGCAAGTTTGAAGTAAGATTTGGAAAAGTTTTCGTTTATTATTTAAGTTTTTTCATGATTATTCTTTGCTTTTTATGTTTTCGAATTTCTTATACTTTTTAAAACTCTTTTCTTTTCGCCACTTCTTTCTAGTTAAAAATTTGCGTTTGATTTGTTTGGGGTTTTTGTTTTCTTTTTTACATGAAAATAGTTCCGAGGTTTTGCTTTTTCGTTTCTTGGGTAGTTTACAAAGCTATTATTCCTGTTTCTTTTCTTTCTTTTGCTTTTCATTCAATTTTTTTCACTCCTTTTTGGTCAAGTAAAAGAACATTCCCTAGCAGCATCATCTCATCGGCCGATGATCGGCCATTCATCGAAACCCGATGAAATTCTCATCGGCCGATGATCCAATATGTCTCATCGGCCAAGCAGAATCCGATGAGAATACGATGAGATTTGGAGCAATTTACGAGCAGAACAGTCCCGTGCCGAAGAATTTCATCGGGAAACTTTATCGGAAGGATATCGTTTTCCGATGGAATATAGCTCGGCTTATTTTCATCGGGAAAGTTGATCGGAAGGATATCGCTTTCCGATGAAAAGTAGCTCATCGAAAACCGTGCTCGGATACTGATCGGAACGATGTCATCGTGCGTTACAGGATCAGTTTACGAGCAGTTCGATAGTCAGCCGAGCAAAATCCGATGAGTTGATGCTACTTGGGTTATTTGAATCTATTTCATTTATTTACTTATTTTTTTCAACTTGGTAGTTTGACTTTAATTACTACAGAAAATGAAGTGAAACTTTTGATTTTCGAGAGAAAAACTTTGAGAAAAATCTTGGGAGGGCAGTAAAAGGGAACGGAATCTGGCGAATACGAGACAGCTGTGAGCTTCAATTGAAATAAAGAGAATCCAACATAATCAAAGTGTAAAGCGGTGAGTAAACGTCCCTAAGCAAGGGCTAAGGCATAAACATGCAATACACCGCCAACTCGACCATTTCGATCAATGGACAGCTGTTTCGAGCTGATTATGCTCTCATCAGCATGGAATACGAAAGTAGTCGTATTGGAGGCAAAAATCCTCTAGTTAGGGGGGGTTGCTCACTGCTTTATACCTTGAGCTCTGCCTTTAAAAAAAAAAAAAAAAAAAAAAAAAAAAAAAAAAAAAAAAAAAAAAACGAGTTGTACTGTACCAAGTGACGTCGCTCGCTGGTATTCTAATTTCACATTAGCTACCAGTTTTTTTTGGCTCTCTTTGCTTTATAAGAGGATTTTTGCCTCTACATCGACTACTTTCGTCTTCCATGCTGATGAGAGCATAATAAACTCGAAACAGCTGTCCATGGATCGAAATGGTCGTGTTGGCGGTGTATTGCATAGTCAAAGTGATCAAGATTTCTCAGATTCGGTGGTTAGGGCGTGTATTTTGATAAAGCGATGAAAATCCCGTTAAGAAAATTACTTTTCAAACTACAGAGGGAAAAAGAAAAAAATAGGAAGACAGAGAATGAGGTGGAGAGATAAAGTAGAAAAGTGGTTTATGGACTTAGGAGTCAACCGTTGCACTGCAAAAAAATAAGCTGATGTTTTTACTGAATGATACTGGCGTAGCCCGATCGGTAAAGCGTCGGACCGGTGACCGGAAGGACCCGGGTTCGATCCCAGCCGATCAAAGATCCACCGTCTTGATTAATGGTGGCTGGGGAAGTTAAAAATGTCGTGGTCATAAAGTCCTCCAAGTGAAACGATACCTCTGGGGGTGCTGGGTCAAGGGTTTGCTCGACCCTTGGTTCTGGTTCAAAAATAACAGAGCGCTCTTCAGGGCCTTATCCCGGTTAAACCATGAGTTGTGATAGGTACGGGGGACCCTAGAGTGTGTGTGTAAGTAAGATACTGGCAGCAGACGTTACAGTTTAAAACTGTAAAATCACAGAAAAAACTGTAAAATTAGGTATTTTACAGTTTATCACTGTAAAACTAAAATGCACATGTTTTGATTTTATGTGTTGAACTAGCTGCGTAGAGCAGCGTCGTACGGGCTACCTTAGAAATGAAAGCAATGTCAAGTGACGCATCCGTTTTCGTTAGAGCAATGAACTCACCGCCACGGCGGCTCGCTGTGGCCAGCGCCCTCTACACACAGTTGCCAAAACAACTTTCAATGAATGCCATCTCTCGAGAAGAGTGGAAACTAATCCACTCGTGCTTTTCGTCCATTACTATTTTTGAAATACAAAGCCTACAGCTTTATTGATGAAACGGGCTATTCAACGCAAAAAGAATTTTTCAATTTGAACCAGTAGTTCCTAAGATTAGCGCATTTAAACAAACTCTTCAGCTATTAGTATAGATTTTATCAGAGTACATTAAGTGCAAAGTTAAATTCAATTAAAGGTTTGTATTTGATCCTTAGCACCAGGAACATGGAAAGCACAATCAAACTACAGCGGCTAAATTACAAACGTGTGAACTCCAGGCAAAGATGTGAATCTTTGAATCATGTACCCTAGTTTTAAATTTAATGATGAAAGCTATTTGTTTCTCCGAAATGAATTTCATAAGGGAAAATATTTTCAAATTGCTTTGTGACTAGGAATAAAGTTATAGTAAAATATTTTAAGTAGTATGTACCAAATAGTATAGAAAACAATGTAAGGACACAAATAAGTTTTCAAATGGTAAACATTTATGAGCGATTCCATACCAAATCACCGAAAATAAAAAAAGTTGGTCGCACGACCGACTCGGATTTTTTTTTAATTTGGTACACAGATTGATGGTATAGAGGTATGAAAAAGCCCAAAAGGAAAGTTACCTGCTCCACTTATTTTCTGAGATACATGCCCTCAAAGTTTGTCCGCCACGTCAAAATACTAAAAAAGTGATGTTATTTAATCATTTTTTATAAAAAATCGTACTCATGCAAAATAAAAGTGTTAGATATCTATGGAAACTAGTTACTCCAGGCATTCTGAAAAAAAATACTAGAACGTTCATAATGAAAATTGCCAAGGTACAGGGCTCTTTGAAGTTGTCATCACAAAAACTTGATTTTGCAGATTTTGCTAAAATTCAGGCATTTATTACAAAAAAAGGCAAACAAAACCAAAGGTTTTCTCACTTTCTGGTAGTGTACAGGTCCTCCCTGTAAATTGCTACGCAATAAATTTTTTGGGTTTCTCACTCCTTCTTGGAAATATTTTAGCTTAAAGATAAGCCGTATGGCAAAAAATGCGTTTTTGGCCATCTTGGCAGCCATTTTTCTCATAAAGGGGGAGCAGTAGAAACTTTAATTTTTTTTTTAAACAAGCCACTGATATGTTAGCTTTTCACAGGAAAAGAGTTTACTTTTGGTTATTTCTCCCATTAAGAGATATCCTGCTGACAGTATATGCATGTTTTTCGCGACGACCATATGCTTTTGTTCCCCCTCTCATGGATTTAAAATTAATTAAACCAAAAAATAATGATATATTTATTATTAGCTGTATTATCTACCCAATATGTCATGAAATTTAATTTATTAAATCATTGAACAATAAATTAGATAATTGATGAAAAAAAGAAAAAGTATTTCTCTGATGCCTGAGCATTATGCATTCATAATTATAAAGCACTAAATACTTTCTTGAGAAATTAATTAACATAAATGAGCTCTAAATAGTTATATTATAAGCAATACCCAATCTTGTGATTGGGATACTCCTGTTTTTAATTGAAGAATTTCTTGAATATCAGGAAAATAAATTAGGTCTTTTCGTTTGATGTAGGATATTTTATGACAAATTTCATTTGATGGGCTACTAACTGAGCATGGTGATAAAGAGCTATTAATTTCAGCATCGAATTCCATTTTACCTTATTAACAGTTAAATATTTACAAAATAATTAAATAAATAATTTAATATAAAGCAATGCTTGAAGAATTAAAATTAGTGCAACTAATTTATTCCCATACTGATCTTTACAAAATTGACATGCGTTGAGCACTGATAAGAGCTGACAAGAAAAGTTTACTCACTAAAATATTAGTTCACAGATACTATAAAGCATACATTATATTTTCCACAAAATAATACTGCAACAAAGAACAAGGGTATCCTCCTGTTATTGCCATCAATCAGGAACATCCAATCACAAGATTGGGTATTGCCTATGAGATAAATATTCGAAGCTCCTTTATTTTAATTGATTTTTCAAGAAATTCTTTAGTACCTACCCCTTTATACCCTTGTTCTTTGTTGCAGTATTATTTTGTAGAAAATAGAATGTACGCTTTATAGTATCTGTGAACTAGTATTTTAGTGAGTAAACTTATTCTTGTCAGTTCTTATCAGTGCTCAACACATGTCAGTTTTGTAAAGATCAGTATGGGAATAAATTAGTTGCACTAATTTTAATTCTTCAAGCATGGCTTTATATTAAATTATTTATTTAATTATTTTATAAATATTTAACCGTTAATAAGGTAAAATGGAATTCGATGCTGAAATTAATAGCTCTTTATCACCATGCTCAGTTAGTAGCCCATCAAATGAAATTTGTCATAAAGTATCCTACATCAAACGAAAAGACCTCATTTATTTTCCTGATATTCATGTGATATTCAAGAAATTCTTCAATTAAAAACAGGAGTATCCCAATCACAAGATTGGGTATTGCTTATAATATAACTATTTAGAGCTCATTTATGTTAATTAATTTCTCAAGAAAGTATTTAGTGCTTTATAATTATGAATGCATAATGCTCAGGCATCAGAGAAATACTTTTTCTTTTTTTCATCAATTATCTAATTTATTGTTCAATGATTTAATAAATTAAATTTCATGACATATTGGGTAGATAATACAGCTAATAATAAATATATCATTATTTTTTGGTTTAATTAATTTTAAGTCCATGAGAGGGGGAACAAAAGCATATGGTCGTCGCGAAAAACATGCATATACTGTCAGCAGGATATCTCTTAATGGGAGAAATAACCAAAAGTAAAGTCTTTTCCTGTGAAAAGCTAACATATTAGTGACTTGTTTAAAAAAAAAATTAAAGTTTCTACTGCTCCCCTTTTATGAGAAAAATGGCTGCCAAGATGGCCAAAAACGCATTTTTTGCCATACGGCTTATCTTTAAGCTAAAATATTTCCAAGAAGGAGTGAGAAACCCAAAAAATTTATTGCGTAGCAATTTATAGGGAGGACCTGTACACTACCAGAAAGTGAGAAAACCTTTGGTTTTGTTTGCCTTTTTTTGTAATAAATGCCTGAATTTTAGCAAAATCTGCAAAATCAAGTTTTTGTGGTGACAACTTCAAAGAGCCCTGTACCTTGGCAATTTTCATTATGAACGTTCTAGTATTTTTTTTCAGAATGCCTGGAGTAACTAGTTTCCATAGATATTTAACACTTTTATTTTGCATGAGTACGATTTTTTATAAAAAATGATTAAATGACATCACTTTTTTAGTATTTTGACGTGGCGGACAAACTTTGAGGGCATGTATCTCAGAAAATAAGTGGAGCAGGTAACTTTCCTTTTGGGCTTTTTCATACCTCTATACCATCAATCTGTGTACCAAATTAAAAAAAAATCCGAGTCGGTCGTGCGACCCCCATTCGGTGATTTGGTATGGAATCGCTCTTATGTGTTTCCAAGAATAAAATTTAGCAAATTAGGGAAAAGTCACGTTTAACTCGAAGCTCCCGTCTTTATTTTTCAAAGTACGTTTTGTAAGGACAGCTCTTTTAACATTTTTAAATTTTTATAGCGTTAATGATAACCAAAAATATTGGCTTTCTTTGGGAATTTGTTTTATTCAAACAGTTTATAAAAGGTAGCATTAACTATAACACTTAAGTTCTTAGCAACCGAAAGAACACAAAAGCCTGAAAATAAGATATTACAAATGCTAATAAAAAGATTGAATTTCTGTTGATAAAAACGAATAAGAATTAAAAAAACAACTAAAATAAACACTGCTCCAAAGGTACTGAATAATATGAAGAGTTAACTACAAACATCACTTTTAAAAAGTTACCTCCTTAAACCCCTAGAGTTTTGTTTTGTGATGTAAGCTTACTTCATTGACTATTCCTCTAACAATAGGGGTTTTTCCCATAGTTCAAACATATTTTTTTTCTAAAAGATCACGGTCGAAAACGTGGGGTGAATTACCTTTTTTTCTTAATTTTGATTCATTTTCTTTCGTTAAAAAAAAAACTTAAGAGAAGCTTTGTCGCTCTTTAATTTTTCGTTGTTGACATCATAAGTGGACAAAACGCTTCAAGTAAGGCCGCTATTAGAAGAGCCGGAATTTTGGGGAGAAATTTTCACTGTTTCGGAGCTAGGATTACCAGATATCTAAAATGACTGATTCGTAGGTCTGGTTTTACACCAAAGTTTCTCACTCGTGACGTCATACGAGTCCTCGCTTTGTCTTAGAGTTTGGACATTAAAAAAATAATTAAAAATAAACCGTTAGGAAAATCAGTGTTTTCGAGCCTCATATCGCTGCTTGAAATGAACAGTGGCATATTTGCAAAACACTACTTTTCACTAGAGCGTTTCAAAATTTTTGCAGTAAAACGGTATTTTGAAGTAAAATGGTATTAAGGGTACTTATGCCGAATCAACTTACAGAGACATAGATGTTCCTCCTCCAAGCAATTTCTTCAGAACTGACGCAATGGCGGCTGTGTCGTTGTTTACTAGTAGAAGCGCGCCAAAATAATAACTATGCACAACGACACTAACGATTGCTGCGTCATATTTTGAAACTAGAGATATGCCGATATTACCACAAGAAAGAGTAAAAAAATTGAATTTTTGATGTAATAAGAAAAAAAAACAAAAAAACAAAAAAAAAAAACGATTTTTGCAAATATACCACTGTTCATTTCAAGCAGCGATATCATGTTTTTTGTCTATTCTACCAATATCAGTGACTAAAAGCACGTATTACTTTTGACTAGAGGAAACTCCCACTAAGCATAAAGAGTTTGTTTCTATTTACTCCGTGTTTCCTTTACTCAAACTGACCGTACTCGTTGAAGCAAAATAGGTTTTGAGAATTTTCTCTTAACAATAACTTTGCTATGATATCTTGGTTTAGGCAGGGATTCAAGTGAAACAGGCGATCGCAAACTACAATCGCTACTGGAAATGAATTACATTAGAACGTTTCTTGATAAAAACATCGTGACGTCAGCGTGACGTTTGCCTATGAAAAACGAGCTAGATAAAACGTCACAGCATACTTGGCGAATAAGAGGAGATCGCCGACTGCTTGTGAGCTCTTATTGGCTCCGCTCGTAGTGACGTCAGTGCCAAGTTAAGTTGATTATAATGTAATTCATTTCCAGTAGCGATTGCAATTCGAAGCGATCGCAGTGCTGTTTCACTTGAATCCATGCCTTAGCCTTGTATACTTTCTGTATTGAAACACTGCAAAAAATGAACTGTTGTTTTTACAGTATAATTCTGACAACCGTGGTTCTAATTTAAAACTGTAAAATGCGCAGTAATAAACTATAAAGCTAGCAATATTTAAGTTTCTTACTGTAAAGAGAGGAATTTTACAGTTTATTGCCGTAAAATTTAGCTGTACTATACTGTAAAAACAATAGTATAATACTGGCGGCAGAGGTTCCAGCTTAAAACTGTAAAATGCACGGTAATAAATTGCAAAATTAGCAATTTTACAGTTTATTACTGTAAAATTGGCAATTTTACAGTTTAGTACTGTAAAGTTAGCAATTTTACAGTTTATTATTGTAAAATTAGCGATTTTTACAGTTTATTATTATAAAATTAGCTGTATTACACTGTAAAAACAACATTCATTTTTACAGTACATTAACAACACTGTTAAAAATTTTCCTGAAATTTTGCGGTAAAAGTTACTGGCATCCATGTTGCCAGTAACTTTTACCGTAAAATATTTTTTACAGTAAAATTTTACGGAAGAGAAAACGAGAATTAAAAAGCGCGAGATACGGAAGACAAGGATCGAACCCGGGACCCAATTTTTTCACACTGCTTTACTATCCACGGTACCAGACGAGACACATCACGAGAGCGAAAATAGGGTGTCATCTGCATCTGACAGTAAGTCACGTGGGGATCAATTGGCGCTACAATCTTAATTTTTTTATCGGTACAATTTACTGCTAAAAAATTTTGTACTGTAAACGCTACATTTTACAGTAACATTTACCACAAAAGCTTCCTGAATTTTTAACAGTGAACGTACGTTCTTGCTGAGGATTTTAACTGCTTATGTTCTTCAAACACAATGAAGCAAAAAATAGAATGTACAAACGCTCCCTAGCAGCCCTAAATCAAGGAGCCCGAGAGCATATAAGGATGCTTGTCATCCACCAACCACTTAAGTTTCCTTCTTCCTAGGAAACTTAAGTGGCAACTCAAGGAGAAGAGAGTTTACATCAAAAGTGGTGACTTCACGGGTGGTTCATTACAGTTTTGGAAGGCTCTAGATCAGTGCTCTCCAACATTTTATCGGCATAGACTGGTCGAAGTTTTTTTATTTTTTTGGAAACATATATTTTTTTTAGAAATACAGTAAACTCTCACTTATACGCCACCTTATTTATGCCCCTTTTTCAATTATACGACGATTTTTAATGGTCCCAGCACATTCCATAGCAAAATAATGATAGTATCATTCGTTTATGCCTCGCTCTAAAGATAAATATTTCACTTATGCGCCAAATTTTAAGTAAAATGTAAAAAAAATAATATATATTCTTTAAAAAATAAGCATTTTTCTTCACTTTCCTCTTTAATCTTTCGCCTTTATTGCTCACGAAAAGCATTTTTTCCGCATGGACTAGAGTTCGGAGAGAGGAAATTATCTATTATGCATCGTTTTAAAGGGAACAGTTTGTAATTAGGTATGCTACAATTTTTGTTTTCTCTTTATCATTGCAGTTACTTTACAGTAATTGCCAAACCGTGGTAGTATATCAGTTTTCTATAGAAACATTCTTATTCATTCTCTCATTAGAACCTTGGTTGCGTTTTAGTCCTTTAAATAGGCTTGTCCTGTCCACTTATACGTCTCTCTTTTATGCGCCTTTTTCTGTTGGTCCCTCTGGCCGGCGCATAACTGAAAGTTCACTGTGTTATGAAAATATGTTTTAAAATTGACTACTAATTTAAAACACTTTTGTTTATTTCTAAAATTTTAAAATTTCAGCCCATATCAGCTCACAGATAAACATCCTTTTTTTAGCATAGTTTTTGTCCTTCCGCTACCATAGTTTCTGTCTTCCCATTACCATAGTTTCTCCCCTTCCGAGAAAATTAAAAACTATATAAATTAAATACCTATTAAACTTATAACTATTTCACATTGACAAGGGCATAATTCTGCTTTGCATAAAAAACCTTTAGTTTCTATACCCAATAGATTTTTGGTGAGCTAACTGAGATGTAGTACTTTGGAAATCGAGAGACATTCAAAGTCACCCTGATAGACGTATTTTATGGTTGAAACAAAATCTTTAGTTACTTAAGAGAAAGTTTAATCAGGCAAAACAAGGATAAACATTCCTATTATATTCTGATAACCAAGTTTATTGAAAATTGATTTTTCGAAAGTCATTGTGGGAAAAATTTGTTAGATGTCAAACAATTCATATTCTAAAGAAAATGATTTATGGTAATTGACAAAATATTACTTTTTAAAATTCAAGCGTCATGTCCACCTTTTCTGGAATTCATTAAATACGGAATTCCATATTGTTTCCAAATTACTGTTTCTTTCTTGAGTTATGATTATCAATTAACTATCACGGGGGTGGAGGAAAATAATTGAAAAATAAGTTGACGGTTTGAGATCACGAATGTTATAAAATCAATTTAGCAATTTGTTTACATTGTGTATTTAAATTTTCGTTTATCTTCAAACTTAAAACCTTTGGGCAGCTATTATCGTAAGTTACAACAAACTGATGCACAACATATCTTCATAAAAATAATTAAAAAATTACTCAACATTTACAGCCCCGATCAAATGAAAAATATTTTATACCCAGATATCTTTGGCACTATAATCGAGTTTCCTTTGATAAAAAGATTTAACGTTACGATTTTTGAAGCCAAATGGCTCTTATTCAAAACGAAATTGCAAAACGCTGCCTCTCCATGCACCAAAGGACCTATTAAGCTATTCTTATATTCGGAGTTTTTCTAGAAGAATAGCAGTTTCTGGCGCCAATGACCCTTGAATGAATAGATATTCCCTCCCCTGGTTATCATTCTATAGACAAAAAGAACTTTTTAGTATAAGCGCTATCTAGGGTAAAACTTATACCTTCACCTTTTACGTAAGGGTAAGAAAAGGATTTTTTTCCGTAAATAAAACTGTTTTTCCTGAAAAAAGAGCATATTTAGTGTTATCGCAAAGTTTAGGGCCTGTGATTAGAAAGTTTTTAGAAAGTATTTTTTATGTTCAGTGCT
This sequence comes from Uloborus plumipes, assembly GCA_038373865.1. Lineage (NCBI taxonomy): Eukaryota > Metazoa > Arthropoda > Arachnida > Araneae > Uloboridae > Uloborus > Uloborus plumipes. The sequence goes on along the minus strand of JAXGGA010003534.1, from coordinate 46,773 downwards.
TTAGGACTATGTTCATGGGAGGTACTTAAAGGAATTGCCCGTTTTAGGTAGAAACATGCAATTATTACAAGTTCTTTTTTCAAAGCGTTCAGTTTTAAAGTAAGGTTCTTGCCCGTGGGTATTTTCATAAGACCCTCATTTCTCAAGGAAGTTTTGTTGATAATATTCTACTAGAACATTTCAGGTAAATGGTATTTAACACGATAAATTACAACTTAAGCACTTTTTTTTTCAAATATACACTGCAAAATATAAGCTATTGTTTTTATAGTATAATACTCGTAGTAGAGTTTACGGTTTGAAACTGTAAAGGCACAGTAATTAACTGTAAATCTAGCTATTTTACAGTTTATTACTGTAAAACTAGCAATTTTACCGTTTATTACTGTAAAATTAGCAATTTTGCAGTTTATTACTATAAAACTAGCTGTATTATACTGTAAAAACAAGTTTAAGACTGGCAGCAGAGGTTACAGTTTAAAACTAAAAGCACAGTAATAAACCGTAAAACTAGCAATTTTGTAGTCTATTACTGTAAACTACCCTGATAGCACAGTAACCAAAATGTGACGCTTTTGTGACCCGTGACGCGCGTCACAAGCGCGGTCGCAACCAAGTCACCGCAACTTACGAATGTCCGACCGCGGTGACGTCACAATGCGACTTTACAGTGACGGCGCATGACGACCCAATTTCAACCGAGGTCACCTAGTGACGGTTTGGCGACCTCACATCGCAATCACAGCGACCGATGTGACCAGTCAGCGACCTGTGTGTGAAGTTGCGGCGGCGTCACAATGCGACTTCACAGTGACGGCGCTCGACGACTCGTCATAAAGTATTTTTTTTTAATTTTGAAAAAATAAAAGAGTCTTTTACTGACATCAGAAATCACTGATATAAGAACCTGGATTGAATCAACATACTTTCCGCCAACCGTTACGCTGCGAAACCCATTGTCCCACGCCTGGAATCGAACCCGGGTCGTCTGGATGCAAGCCAAGAATTCTAACCACTATACTAGACGAGAGTTACAAGAGGAAACTCAAAAAGTAAAGAGCTGCTGAAGGTCACATTGTGGTCACAAAGTGAGTCACATCCACGTCGATGTGACAGTTTTAAGTCACAATGCGACTTTACCACGACGTCAGAGAAAAGTCCCACTTGCGTCTTCAGGCGTTGCTACTGCAATGCTTTTGTGACCCTCGCATGCGTCACAAGTGAAGTCGCAACCAAGTTACTTACGAATGTCAGCAACGGCGACTTCACAATGCGACTTTACAGTGACAACGCCTGACGACCCAATTGCAACCTAGGTCTCCCAGTGACGGTTTAGCGACCTCACATCACAGTCACAGCGACAGATGCGACCAGTCAGTGACGTACGCGTGAAGTCGCGGCAGCGTCACAGTGCGACTTCACAGTGACGGCACCTGAGGACTTCTCCGCCTTGTGACTTCTCAGCGAGCTGACACTCGTAAGTTGCTGCCACATCTTTGCGACTTCGCTTGTGAGGTATCACAAAAGCGTCGAATTTTGGTCACTGTGCAATTTGTAGTCACATCCCCGTTTGTTGCGACTTTTTTAAATCGCAATAATGCTTTGAAGAATTTCATTTAAAAGTCACAAATAAGGCGCAAAACCAGCACTAAGTGACATCGACTGCCTTTGTGCTACCAGGCGTCGTCACTGCAACATCGCACTTGTGATGTCGCCGCGAATTTTCATTCGTAAGTTGCAGCCACCTCTTTGGGACTTTACTTGTGACGTACCCGAGTCACAAAAGCGTCTTATTTTTGTCACTGTGCTATTCATAATCATACCCCGTTTTCGCATCTGCTGTAAATCACTACAGGGCTTTACAGCGACGTCATTTAAAGGTCACAAGTAAGTAAAGAAATTTGATAGTGACAATGATGAGAAGCCGCATAACCGATACAAACTGATCGCATCACTATCAAAACGTCGCATCAAATACACAATTACACGACAACGGTTTCCGTGACTGTGTCATGTTGTCACGGAATAGTCACAAATTGTCCAAAATTGCATTGACGTTGTAAGGGCCGTCACTGCAATTTTGACGTCATCACGGATTGACATTCGCAAGTGGTTGTCACTTGGTCGCTTTTGTTACTGCTGTCTGTTAGAAAGTGATTGAGGCTCTTAAAAAAAATTTTTTGACTGATTTTTTAACGTAAAATTATTAATTCGGTATCATTAATTCGGTCTTCAATAGGTAAAAAAATATTTTAATGAAAATTCACATTAAGGTCACAATGTGACGTCTCCACAACATTACATTGTGACCGGTCACTATTCAGCTGTCACAGCGACGTTGTAGTGAAGTCACACGCAAATGTCGCAAACGAGTCACAATGTGACTTTTGTGCGTCGCGTCGTCACAATTGAGTCACGGTGTGACTGTGACGCTTGTGACTCGCAGTGACGTCACTGTGACTTATCCGTGACACATTGTGCTATTAGGGTAGCAATTTTACAGTTTACTACTCAAACATTACCAATTTTACAATTTATTACTGTAAAATTACTATAAAAAAGCTATATTATACTGTAAAACACAATATATATTTTTCTCTGGGTATAAATTTTAAAATTATACAGGAAGAAGTATTTAAAAAAAGTAAAAAAAAAATATATAGAAAGGGTATTTCTTCAAATATAAAGCGATTTTCAAATACGTTCTTAATTGATTAAACACTAAGTTAGGATTAGAGGCGTAATTGTAACTTGAACTAAGGCATCCTGTTTCTTGCAGTTTCGAACAATAACGGTTTGAATGAACATGAAATCAATTAATCATGCTTTTATGGGGTTATCTTCATGCAATGACTTTTAGTGCAAAAGAACACATAACTTTTTTCTGAATTATAGATTCGAGCACACCCCGGATATTTGTGGGTATCGTTTCGGTCTTCTCCCTTAGGTCTTCTCGGAGCATAAATGAATTTCAAGAGAAAGTCCAGTTAACCAGTATTTCAATAAAGTTGTTTGAATTTTTTTATCTCAACCCTCATTCAACAGTAATATTAGATTACATAGCATTTCTGATTGGCTTATTCTCTTAGGTTTTGATTCGAAGTTTGCATAATAAAATTATTGAATTTTCAAAGTTAGAAAAATCTTTGAATTTATTTGCGGCTTCGAAGAAAACTAAATTAGGTTAGAAGTTAGCAGAAACAACTTGGATGTGCAACGACTTGGATGATGGTTAGGTTAAATTGACGTAATTCAATAGTTATAGTTTTTGACATTGAAATTCCTGGTCCAAGAAGACACGGCGTTCTTATTTTCCGACCGCAAATTTTTTTCAATTAAACTGGATTTTACTCTAAAAAGTACTGAAAACATGGATGCCAGTATTTTTTATCGAAAGTTTCAATTATTTATTTTTCTGTGAGTACACATTTCACAAATCGCGCAAGTAGAATGAAAAAGCCACATCTCAAATATTACGCTTTTTGGAAGTGCTTCAACACTCCTTGCACTCGAAGCTGACCATTGTTATTTTAGTGTTAATAGTCGCCGCTAGATAGCAGTGAATGTCATTAAAATCCTGTGAATGGGGTGAAAAATGAAGGTATGAAGTGTGAGGTGGGCACAACTTTCATAGTAGCTACAGTACGATCCTGGTATGTTGACCTCTGACGTAAACAATGTTTCCTCCCTTTTCGGTTATAGAAAAAGGTAATTGGTGCTAAATTGATTGGGATTACTTTTGTAGTCGCTTTGCAGAAGTATTTCAGCTCAATTCAGTGACAATTACCCTTCCCTATTACCCAAAAAGGAGGGAAACATTGCCAATGTCGGAATTCAACTTACAAGAGGAGTACTGTTCTGAGACGATCTCTTTTCGTTCTATGCGCGAAATGAGAGATAAATATTTATCTCACAGTGCTAAATGTGTTGAAATTACAAATATGATTTCACACTTTGAGAAACAACAGATGTAAATGTTTCAAATACGAGCTTACAGTGAGAATAGCAGGGGCAGTAATTTTCCATGTGATCCTCCAGTAGCGACTGGGCTTCTTACCCAGCATAAATTTGATGTCCTCACAAAACCGATCAACACCTGAAAATAAAAAGACATATTTCTGAATGATATACTGAAATATTTAATTCATTGTTACAAAATGTCTCTATAAAGTCACAAACAGATTGAAGCAATTTACGCATATCAGTCCGTGGGATGTCTAACAATTTTGTCGAGAATACGTACGATGACGTCCATACTTTTACGTAAAATTTAGTAGTATAACAAAGGGTAATTTTCTTACCCTTTGTTGTATTACTACTTACAGATACTTTGTTAATACCCTACAATGACAGAAAAAGGGTCTTATTAAAAGAACATTTCTTTCTGGATACAATACTCATAATAGCATTTCTCTTTTATAATGCATGGCAAAATATGGGATGCATTAAACTTACCATAAAGCCAAGCCATTGCCATGCTTTCCACAACTGCTATGCATACAACAGCTGTACCACCGCCATATTTATCCATAAGCTCTAAAACGTACTGGCCTCCCTTAAAATAGAGAAATAAAAAAAGGACTGTCAGAATGTTTTGAATGATTTTCGGTTAAGAGATATTAAATAATTTTTAAAGAGGCTCCAATTACTTAGTTATTATATAATTTGAGATCATGAATTTGTCAATAGTTAATTATTTCAGAAATTTGATTTTGTGATGATTGACAGCTATGCTGGTTGAATTACAAGATTCAGTGTCAAGTAAAGAAGAATGCATTTCAACATAATGTTAAGAAATTAGTAATAATTGGAATTGGATGAAATTTTAACACAAGAGGGGAAAAAATGAAGGGTAACTTTTACTACAATATCCAATTAGTCAAGTTGAGAATTTGTGAAACATTTTGTTGGAGGAAAAAAAGGGACTTTTCTTAAACAAAATAAAGTTTTAAATAAAATAATGTTTTCATTATTATTTTTAAAAATAAAAAAAAACAAAAAATAAAAATAAACAAATAATTTTTTTTTGAAACTAAAAAAGTAAACTTTTTTACTAAAGTGGAAAAGATATGTATAAACAAGCACAAAACAAAACACGTTCAGTTTTTTCAATACAACTTAATATACTTACTTTTCACGGACGTTTCACTAAACATTAATATTATTTAATATTGATAGAAATGATATTCTATAAAAAATGACTTGTATTGATTACAAAAATATTTTTAATTCTTCTAATTTTTAAATTCTGCATATTATTGTATTGATACAACTATTAATTTCCTTACCACTATGAATGTCATTTACACTATTACTATATTCGTGCAAAGACAAAAACATTTGAAGTCCAAATATGATTGTTATAAATAAATTGTCACAACACCTCTCCTTACCTTTGTAACACAGGGAAGACCCAATAGGAAACAGACAATACCCAGAAATGTACAAAACTTGGCTTTGTGGTTGCGTAATCGAGGATACTCATCACAAAAACTGGTCAATACGTTTTCCATCAGCGCAAACTTGAAGATGCACATGAAAAAAAGACAGTAAATAAATAAATTAAAAAAAATAAAGAAAGAATTTAGAGCTAGAATTTTCTAGTTTAACTTTAACTTAAAATATTTAAAGCTTCTACATCTAATTTTCAGCTGGTTGCTAAACATTAAAAAGAATGCTTTATTTAAGTGTAAGCTTTTGAGTCTTTAAAATACCTAATTCAGATACTTTTGTAAGGAAAGAGGGTGCCAAAGAAACCACAGTTTACACCTACACGTACCTATATCTCAAAATCCCTCTAATAAAATAAAAAAAAACAATTTGAAGACACCTGGCCAAAAAAAAAAAAAAAAAAAAAAAAAGAAGAAAGAAAGAAAAAAAGAAAATAGGAATGGGAGATTAGTCGCCAGTCTATTTTGAAGAAGAAACTAGCTACTACCCTTACTCTCAGTGGGGTCCGAGTGGCAGCTCTTATGGGTAAACTTAACATGATGTGAATGGGGCAAAAACTTCGTTCCACGGAAAACTGGCCGCTAACAGAGGTGACGGCTAAACAAGGGTGGCCGTTCCCGAAAGTTTTTTTTTTTTTTTTTTGTACTACTCTTTGTGCTCTTTTCAGTGTTTGTATTGCTATTGTTATTGTTTTGAATGGCATTGCACCGGACATTTAGAATTGAACTCCGTCGTACAATTCTTAATGCAGTGAATTGTGATTGCAATGTAGGCTTTACCTCGCTGTCCAAACCAAGGATGAAGAGCATGAAGAAGAAGAGTACGGACCAAAGTTGAGGAATCGGCAGTCTGCTCAAAGCTTCAGGATAGGCCATGAATGCCAAGCCGGGACCTACAGTCAGGCAGGAACAACTAATTTTCACTTTGCAAAAAATGTCGATATGCAATTATAAGTAAAGGTATGCTGCTCAAAATGACTGGTGTGAACTTTCAAATTAAGCGCTTTTAAAAATGTTTTTGTAATGAAAATTTTTTAGCTGAAATATATAAAAGTACACAATGCGAGTGATTTTAAGCAACATACCTTGTTTTGTTGAAATACGAGTTTTTTTTATAAAAATATCATTAAGAAAAATAATATAAAAAATATTTTACACACTGATATATTTAGATCGTACTTCCTCGGCCTTTGGCAGTAGAGTTTTATGGCATTAAAATTAAGTAAACTGCAGCAAAATATGCATTCTAAATGAAACCATTTCTAATACTTATATAATGATATTTATTAACTTAAATACATAATTAATTACTAATGAGAGATTTTTAGCAGCACACCTGCTTTTTTTCGAGCTTCATATTTAGATAGTTTAAAAAAAAATGCAAACAATATTTCTGCTCAGTGTTAATTTTAAAACGTAATTTATATTTCATTGCCAATACAGTGTTATATGATTAAAATTAAGTAAAGTTTTCCACGTTAAGCAAATTCTTCCAAATTTGATATTAATTATGTTTATGTTCCTAATCTAGTTTTTTGACAAAAAAGGGAAAATTAATTAACAAAGAAATAGTAATTACAAATAAGAACTACATTCCCCAGAATTTTTTTTTAATCTCCTACATAAATATCATTAATCATACAAGGGGGATATTTATTTATTAAAACGAATAATGAAAACGTAAGCAAATGATACATATTAATAATTGCATAACATACTTACCTGGTTGAATCATATTTTCCAAAGGTTTTCGTATGTTTGATAAAGTGTAAAACTACCTATTTTTAATAACTTGATTACAGAAACCAAGGAAAATTGATACGCATAAAACTTGTAAATTTTAAGGAGGGTAAAATTCGCATAATCGATATTGAGTTGTGTATAAACGATAAGTTTTCGCATTCAAAAAAGTAGAAACGAATCGGGACTTGCTGAAAACGAATTATGAATGTTAAAGACGAATAATCCGGAAGACTTGTATATGACGTTTTAATGTCCTTAAACAACATAACACCTTAGACTACAAGTAATATTTAGCGATGCAAAAATGATGCGTTTTTGTATTAAAATAAATAGAAAAGAATTGGTACTTAATATCAACGATGTATGAGTGGTAAATCCGAGTAATACGGAAGACGCATAAATGAAGTTTCCAAGTCCTTAAAATATTATTTAAACCTTTAACGGGCACAAGCCGTTTTTCTCCAAAGCTCACATTTTGCAATATAAATAGAAAAATGAAGCTCATTTATGACCAAAAAATGTATTTTTTAAAATTTTGTTATTGGGGCTTCGGTTTTTAAGAGGAATGAGTAAAGTTAACGACCGTCCATTACCGTCCGACCGTCCGACCGTCCAGCAATGAGATTTCACAATCGAATTATTCAATCGAATAAATGTAAAATACAAATAATTTCACAAGTAAATGTGCATTCCTTGTAAAACTATTCGTCATTACTTATTTCGAATTATACATTTTTTAGTTACGCATGAAATAAGTGATAGGAAAACTAAATACAATGTAAATCATCAAAAATACTTTTAGTTTGTCTGATGGAACAACATGAAACATGGAGCAGCTCATAATGGAACATTACATGTTGTACATAAAACTTTTGTGCGTTTTAAGTTCTAGCGTGGTGGTAGGATATTTACCACGGCCTTAAAAAGGGTTTAAGATAAAATACGTGCTTACCGCTTGCCACTACGTCCTCGACGCTCGTGTCTGGGCCAAGATCATGAGCCATGGCTCCCAGAACAGAAAATATGACCATCCCCGAGATAATGCTCGTCACTGTGTCCAATATGCTGACAACCATTGCATCTCTGAAAGAAACGTTAGCACTGAGTGGTGTACTATAATACATTACTGAAATAAAATATCGTTCAGTGAATACAAGAAATACTTTTGTGCGATTGATGTGAAGTTTTAAACCAACGTTAAAAAAGCACAAATATACAGGTATATTGCAGACACGTGTTTTGGGGCCACAAGGAACCCCTTTTTCAATGCAAGAAGTGTAATTTTTAGGATGAAGAAAGCTCACACTTCTTGCATTGAAAAAGGGGTTCCTTAGCCCCGAAACACGTGTCTGCAATATACCTGTATATTTGTGCTTTTTAAACGTTGGATTAAAACTTCATATCGTTCAGTGTTCAAGTCAATAGGTTTTTAATCAGAAAGGATAAAATATGCTTTGTGCTAAAATATGACTGAAATGAGAAAACAGAACAAATGAGGCAGTTAATGAAGAAAAAAAAATCAAGCGTGATGTTTCTTGATAAATTGTGCTTTATTTAAGTTGTTTTTCTATTTCAACCAAACAACTCTTATGAGTAAAACATTTCGTAAAATATTTGTAATGTGGGCAATGGTAACATTATAACTCGTTTGCATCGCAAATATTTATGACAACAATGCTTTTAATATGTTTTTTACCATACAGTAAGCAGGCTCCAAACTCGAACGATTATAGGTCGATTAAAATCAGTTTCGACTCCGACTCCGACTCCTAGTATACATTATACAACCCTGGTAGAACTACAACTCAAGACATTCTAGGCAGAACCTACATCGCAAAAAATAAGCTGTTGTTTTTACAGTATACAACTGGCAGCCGAGGTTTCAATTCTGTACCTCAGAACCAGACTAACGTAAGTCCACTTTCGTCATTTTTCGGTAGAGGGGAAAAACGATTGTCGAATACATCGTTTTTCCCCTCTACTGAAAAATGACGAAAGTGGACTTACGTTAGTCTGGTTCTGAGGTACAGAATTTAAGACTGTAAAATGCACAGTAAAAAACTGTTTAACCCATTTATGCCCAAGTTTTTTTCAACACTCTTTTTAAATTTTTATCTGATTAAAACTCTTACTTGGATTGGTTTACGTACATTTAAGCGCAAAATAGATCGCCGTTGCCATATTTATTAAGTTATTTAACGTCCTGTTTATGGGATATTTTGCAGATTTGTGAGCAAAATACGACCTTACTTGACTTTACTTTTGCGAAGTAACATTACAAAAGGCATCACTGATCAATTTTAAGCAAATCAATTTAAAACAGTTTAATTTTATGAAAAATAAGTTCGCAACTAACTTTCTGTGGCTACCCATGCTGGATCGTTGCTTGACTGATTTGTCTGAAAATATCTGTCAATAAATAAACTCTGATGTCCAACTTGTGGCTCTAACTGGTTTTCTCAAGAAGAAGGATTATTTAACTTGTGAAAAGCAGTTTTAGTAAAATGATATACCTATTACAGGTTTTTGTGTGCAGTAACTAACAAGCGTTCCGTTTTTAGGCTACTGGGCATAAATGTGTAAACTAGCAATTTCAGTTTCCTACTGTAAAGTTAGAAATTTTAGTTTATTGCAGAAAAATCTAGCTGTATTATACTGTAGAAACAACAGTAATATACTGGCAGCAGAGGTTCTACTTTGATGTATTGTAAAATTCACGGTAAAAAACTAAAATTGCTACCATTATAGTTTATTACTGTAAACTCAGCTATTTACAGTTAAGTACAGTAAAGTTAGCAATAGTAAAGTTAGCAATTTTACATTTTATCACAGTAACATTGGCAATTTTTACAGTTTATTACTATAAAATTAGCTATATTACACTGTAAAAACAACATTCATGTTTTACAGTGTAGGGACTTGGGGGAAAGAGACAGCCTACAACTCTTAGAATTATTAAGCCCCCGACCCGAATCCGTCGTCTTTACCCCAAAATCAGTTCGCCTCCGACTCCGATTCCGATTTCAAAGCTTTTTTTTTTTTTAAGAAGCATTTAAGAGAAATAAAAGTCCTCTAAAAATTTTGTTTTTTCTTTATATTTAACTCACTTTTCACGTACGTATCTCTAAGTGAAAATCAAGGTAACAAAATACGAATCTCGTGAAAATTCAATAATGCTCCATCGTTTCTGGAAAATTAATTCCGAGTGTACTTTATTCAAGTAGATTTGCACATTTTTAAAATTTTCATACACGAGATTATTGTCTACTCATTTTATACAAAACAATGAAACGATAATGAAAGAATAAAAATGTAATTATGTATACATTTTCAAATCGTTTTACTTTTTGAAAGTAGATTGCTTGTAATTGTTTCGAAGCACGATGATGTCCTTAAAGAAAGGAGGCAACACATTGTTCATTTAATGCCTGATGTTGCTTCGCGAAATGAAAATTAATATTTGATTTGCTTTTAATTATAAGATCTAATTGAAATTGTATTGACTTCTTTAATTATGTTATGAAAATATAACATAATTAAATATTACTCAGCGAGAAAGGTAGGATATTCATTTTTTGTTTTCAACGTAAAAGTAAAAACAAGTGCCCCGATATATTTAATTGAAATTTCGATCAAGACAAGTTTGTTGATTTTACCTTTTGTTTAATTGTTGTGAAGGTTTAATTGAATAATAAAGATATTTGAAGAATAACTGTTAATTTAATGAAAATGATAATATTCACTGAAGTCTTGCAAAAACAGGAAATGGTAATTAAAGAGCAAAATATGAATATTTGCATTATTTTAAAGCACTACCTGAAGATAGAAAGCGTTAATTTTTACGTATTTTAAAGGAAGGAGATTTTAAGTGAAGATATTAACGGCGACTTGCTAATAAATTCATTATGATGCATTTTAAAGCAAGGGTGGTGCGCATTTTTAAGCATTTTCCAGATTATTAAGCTATCGTTTTACTAAATTTACTGTTATTCGACAATATTCCTAAAAGAGAACAGATAAAGAGCTAAACGATTTCAAGATTAAAATTAGGTTCGGCATTTTACGTTATTTTATCAACCAACTATAGCTGCGTGGCCCGGTGTTGCACATACTACCTCTGAGCAAAAATTTAACAAAACCTGAACAAAAATGAGAAAAAAGCATTCCTTTGTATTATAATGGATATAAGCTGTTAATTCAAAAACTTTTATAAGGGCATAGCTGTGCTCCATGTATTCTTCTGCTTTAATAAGATAACAGTTTGTTAATAAGTACCTATGATACACTATAATAAAAACGTTATGAAGAACAATCACATTTAAATAACACGATAAATAAAATTATTAAACTTAAATAAGTAACTATCATCAGCTATAAGAACAAAAACTAACACAGCAGAAATAAAGAAACAAAATTCAAAAGAAAAATTCGTACAAAACAATTTATGAACTTGAATATCGAAAACACACGTGTTCAAAAATCAATTTGCTGAAGATAACCATTACGTACAGCAAATATAATGATACGGAATATTCTGTGAAATATTCCGTATCACATAGGCCCTCAAGCCAGCTCCATTTTCGGCCATCGCCCTCTACAGATAGTTGCAGAGAAATACTTTTAATGAGCGATGTCTCTCAAAAAGAGTGGAAACTAATCCGCTCGTGCTTTTCGACCATTATTATTTTTAAACTATAGTAATAACTCCTTACATATAGCGCAATATTATACAGCCTAAAGCCTTCCTGATTTTGGACTGTTCAACATAAAAATTATTTTTCAATTCGAAGCAATAGTTCCTGAGATTAGCGCGTTCAAACAAACAAACAAACGAACAAACTCTGCATCTTTATATTATTAGTACACATAAAGGCAAAAAAAAAAAAACATAAAGTAATAAGTGGATGGAATTCCTAATTAATTTTTTTTCTGCTGTTAAACATTTATCATTGAAAATAGTTACTTCATAATGCCATAAAAAACTGTTTGGATTGCATCAACGTGTTTGACATGTGAATGTGACTGCTTTCCGTAAGTACATTTCACAGGAAGCTCTATTGCTCTCCCAGTAGCTGACATAAATCTTTTCAAACTGAAACAAAGTGTTTCTTTTCCAAGGTATTATAGCTGTAATTTGAGATACATTTTAATTACTTTATTTTCATGGCAAAAACTTAAATATTCAGTTATAAATATAAATGATTCTGTAGCCTAAGAATGCAATGAGCCCTAAGAATTCATAGCCTTAAGTTAATCGATGGAAGTAACAGAGTCTAACACGGCCAAACCACTATTCCACAGAGCTATTAATGCTACTTATGACTCCCCCGCCCCAAAAAAATTCAATATTCAAAAAATAAAACAACTACACTCTTAGGGCCCTGCTCCACATCAGCGGAAAACGCGACCGAAACCGAAGGCAGAAACCGAAAATCGGGATACTTTCCGTAGGAACACTATTTAATCCATTTTACGTTTCTGCTTTACGCTCGCGTTTTCCGCTGATGTGGAGCACGGTCCTTACACATGTAAACATTTCTTTGATGAAAAAAATACTTAAAAAAAAACCCTGCTTGCTTTTTACAGAAATGCATTTACGTTCAATTTAGACAAACAAAAGTTGTCTAAAGCCACCACCAGAAATCCCGATAGGCTGTGCGTCTTTTAAAATGCAATAAGAGTAATATAAATCCACGTGTACTTCCGCTGGGGCTCTGTGCAGGAAACATCAATTTCCGCACGGAGTTTACCCCTGGAGAAGTTTCTCGTCTGTAGTCAATCCTTTGGGTGCGTATGTTGATAGAATTCTTTTCGTTTTCTCACTTCATTTTATATTAGTTTTCTTTATGCGTTGAAATTTGCAATTGCATTATGGCATGTTGTTGATTTAAAAATTCATTTTTATTGAAAGGGAAGTAGCTTGTTTACATATTTATAAATATTTATTATGTATTTAAATACAGTTGATTTGTAGTGGGAGAATGTAGGACGAAGTAAAATAGTTGAGATAGTTTTTCTGTTTAAAATTATTGTATGCAAATAAGAAAGACTGTGCTTTGAAACACAGTGTTCATTGAAATGTTGCTTTTCATTTTTTCAGTTATTTAAATTTAAAAAAGAGTGAAATTAAAAAAAAAATCGCGTCAACAAGTTATTGATCAATAAAAACATTTTCTCTATTTTCCTTTAAACTATTTTAAATGTTTGCAATAAATACAAAAATTTTGGGAAATGTATTATTAAAGCAATTAAATAACTTATTGTTTTTTTTTTGTGTAAAGCATTGAGCACATTTTAAGAACTATACTTCCTTTTAACACTTTACTTTGGTTTTTGATAACTCTCCAAATTAAAACTTGAAGTTTTCTATTTTCCTTTTGAGTTTGTTTCAAAAACCTTTTTCGACCAATTTTTAGCACAGTCTATTTGTGCGGCAAAAGGAAAACACTTATTCTTCAAAACATTTCCTCTTTAAATTATAACGCGTGCTAGATTTTGCTCTCCTTAAAGATGTAAATGTTATTTAAAGGAGAATAATGGAAGAAATAATAATTAACAACCCCGATAGATGGCAGTAGATCTGTTTTGTTGAAATTCTGCAGTTAAACCGTTCACTATATTTTGCTGATTAAAAAAAATTTTTTTTTTCTTTTTTTTTTTTTTTTGCCGCCGATTATAATTTTCCATGCATAACATTTTTCATTTGTACGAAGTATGTACAATTAATTGTGAGATAGTGGTGCTAGTTTGTGTGCGTTGCACATGTTGTGTTAGAAAATCATTACTAATAATTGAGCAATAAAAAAAAAAGTATTTCAGAATTATGTCGCAGCTGGTACAGTCTGAACACGGTTGCTATGGAATTGGTAAATATGAAGTTAGAACGAGTCTATTGGAATCAGGAGGGAAAATAAAAATTTGATGTGAGTATTCTCTCAACTAAAAAGGCTAACACATATCTGCAAAAGCTGGCATGCCTGAAAACTAATGGATGGGTCCCTTTCTTCCTGTAAACCGGATGCTTGCCTTTCCATCTGATTCGTGGTCAGACTGTACATGATATTTCAGTCTGGGTTACTAAGGAAATTTTTCCGATTGTGTCTCAATAGAGGCTGTCGATAAGTGTTGTCATATTTTGATGGGGGGGGGGGGGGGAAGGATCGTGAAATTTTGACAGTTAGTGACAAGGATGACAGAGGAGATAATTAGAAGAATGACATCAAGCACTTTTTTTTACGAAGCCATGGTTATGAAAAGCAGCGTGTCAAGATGACAAGAGGAGGAAAAGGGTTAAGATGAAGTGTGACACCAGGATGGAGGGGGATCTGGTTTAATGAAAAATCTGGGATCTTCTTTATAGACATCTCTTTAACTTTTGCATTAATTAACAAAAGTTACCTGAATATGTCGTTCCTAAAATCATTGTAGCTGCTGTACATTATTAGAGCTCCCATTGATACTCCGAGGGAGAAGAACATTTGTCCAGCAGCAGCCTGCCATACCTGCAATACGGAAATAAAAAATTGTAGCTCATGGCATGAATGTTAAAATCCACGTGAGTTGCACCAACAGAAGGGCATTTTGTGTACACGCTCTTTGTGGTAACAAGGAATCTCGTTTTCAATCCAAACAGAAATGCTCGTAAATAAAAGACATACTGTCTGACCTTCTTCGGTAAAACCTTCTGCGCATTTACGCATGCGTCAGGTCTTCTCTGATCTTACCAAAATAGGGTGTTGGGTAAGATAACAATAAGGGGAAGAACAATATGGGTAAGATAACAATAAGGGGAAGAATAATAAAAAGCATTCGGAACCGTATCAAACAACGATGAACGATGCTATTTCAAATACATAGTTTAGTGTCAAAAGAATAGCAAATGCAAGTTTTGAATTGAACACTTCGGAAAGTTATCACCCACAACCCATCTACCCTTTTTAAAGTGGAAGTGTTCGCGAGTGCTAGGCTCCGCTTTCGCGGACAGACAGTACGTTAAAACTTTTGCCGGATGTCTTTTCGCCTAAATGTCATTTCCCTGTTTTAACACCTCCAACAACAATGGTTCCTTGTAACCCCAAAGCAAATATATGCGGTCTTCTCGTAAATGTGTGCAAGAAAATTGCATAAGAGTATGCAGTTTTCTTACACGTATAACATTATTTTATAATTTTCACTTTAAAAAGAAGGTATTCCCAAGGTCATGACTCTACTTATCAGAGCCACAACATTCCGTTAACCCTTTATTTCCCGACAGGACTCAAAAGTCCCGACTATATTAATTTAGTATTATTGATCCTAAATGGCTGGAATCATGCTGAAGCTTTTGAGTACCACCCCTTGTACTTCGCTGAGAGGCCGACAGATGGTTCCTACGATCGGAAACAGTTTTCTTGGGGGCCCTTAGGCGTAGGGAGCCTTAGACCCCTCCCCCCCACAAAATTTCAAAATTTTTTTACTCGGTAAAAATGTTTTTTGATGTAATTGCAACTCAAAAAACCAAAAAAATAAATAAAAATTCATTGTTGAAGTAATTTGGGACACAAAGGGTTAAACCATTGAATTCAAAATTTGGGATTCCCACAACAGAACACCATAATTTGAGATTCCGTCGCGTTGTCATTAAGAAAAAAAAGAGAACTATTTACATTAATTTTAAATTGCATGCAAAAGCACACGTTTGAAATTTATGAGAATTAAATCAATTGCTATTTTCAAAACACGTACCTTAATATCAAGGAGTTTCTTCCAGTTTGGTGAGATGAAATATAAAATTCCGTTAATGGCTCCTTCTTGTAGTAAACCAGTTACTAAAAGGACCAGCAATACAAAGTAAGGGAAAGTAGCTGCAAAGTATACAACCTGAAAGTAAAAAGTACTCTATGTAAGTACCTTTGGCATATGATATAGTAAAAACACCGCGAGAGAAAAAGAAATTTACATGTAAGAAAGTTCAATGATAACATTACAATTGGGGTATGAGGAGAAAAATGATTATGAAAGCTTGATCCTACTCCGTTTACAAAATTATTTTCGATTTTTTTGTTTTTGGTCACTACTCTGCAGAAAATGAACTGCTGTTTTTACAGTTTAATACTGGTAGCCGAGGTTCCAATTTAAAACTGTAAAATGCACAGTAATAAACTGTAAAACTAGCAATTTTACAGTTTCTTACGCTTAAGTTAGCAATTTTACAGTTCATTGCCGTAAAATTTAGCTGTATTATACTATAAAAACAACAGTATAATATGCAATGAGTTACCGCCCGTAAGCCAGGGCTGAGGCAGAACTGTAGCAAATGCACCCACAGCTCGATCATATAGCATCCTAAGACTGCAGTTTCGCCCTTATTATGGGCTCCTCAGTTAGGAATAGCCAATGATCGAGCCGGAGGCAAAAATCCTCTTATTGTAGCTAAGATAGCCAACAAACTGGTAGATAAAATGAATTTATCTTACCAGCGAGCGTCCGCAAACTATGGTGCGGCTCAACTCGAAATTTGAAGGCTATAGCTGGGTAATGTGCAATGAGTTACCGCCCGTAAGGCAGGGCTGAGGCAGAACTGTAGCAAATGCACCCACAGCTCGATCATATAGCATCCTAAGACTGCAGTTTCGCCCTTATTATGGGCTCCTCAGTTAGGAATAGCCAATGATCGAGCCGGAGGCAAAAATCCTCTTATTGTAGCTAAGATAGCCAACAAACTGGTAGATAAAATGAATTTATCTTACCAGCGAGCGTCCGCAAACTATGGTGCGGCTCAACTCGAAATTTGAAGGCTAAAGCTGGGTAATGTGCAATGAGTTACCGCCCGTAAGCCAGGGCTGAGGCAGAACTGTAGCAAATGCACCCACAGCTCGATCATATAGCATCCTAAGACTGCAGTTTCGCCCTTATTATGGGAGGGAATAAGAGGATTTTTCTAAATAAGAGGATTTTTGCCTCCGGCTCGATCATTGGCTATTCCTAACTGAGGAGCCCATAATAAGGGCGAAACTGCAGTCTTAGGATGCTATATGATCGAGCTGTGGGTGCATTTGCTACAACAGTATAATAGTTGAAGCAGAGGTTCCAGTTTAAAACTGTAAAATGAGTTTTAATAAACTGCTCAATTAGCAATTTTACAGTTTATTACTGTAAACGTAGCAATTTTTACAGCTTATTACCATAAAATTAGCTGTATTATACTTTAAAAACAACGTTCATTTTTTAGAGTGTATGCATACATCTTAACAAGATACTGATTCGCAATGAAATCAGTTAAACTGGATTTTGGTTCAGTCAATGAATCAATAATTTTCGTTAATGCTGTCTACGATACTAAATATGTTTATATTTACTAAAAACGTTTTCGATAGTTCATGAAACGAAAAACGCAGTTAACACATTTTCTCCATTCCAAAACAAATACATTTTTTGAGATACTTTTTTTAAATTTCAAAGCAGCTACTACTACATTTTTCCTCATTTCAAAACACTTTTCCTTCACAGTCGACCCCGTATTTTATGAAGAAGATTAATTATTTTAATTTAACAAACATTTCATAGTTTGTTTACAAATACATCCATATATTAAAATTTAGCCGAACAGTTTTTATTCAATAAAAATCTTTCCTTTAATAACATGTTCAAAGAATATTTTTTAACACAAATTTGCAGCTCCAAAAAGTGCAAAATAAATTGCGTTTTCTTTCACAGAATTATGCAAATGTAAATTGTTTTAATTACACGTATTTCTCCTAAATTACGGTGGATTTTTTTACTTATTTTTGTTAATGAATTATTCAGCTTAACAACTGCCAAAATTTATCCTTCGATGTTCTGCCTATTATTTTAATTTCAAACTAAATAAAAATTAATTTTCACGCCTCTCAACACAAATAGGCATGAAACCTTTTTTGAAAGAACGTTAATATGCATTAATTTTCCTTTTGTTATGATTTCGCAAATTAAATATTAATTTTTTATTCACATTAATTGAATTATAGAATACAATTAAATAAAATATATGGAAATTTGTGAAGCTTTTATTTTATCGTCTTTAAAATAATGCTGCAAGAGAAATGAATGCAATGTCTTGTTCTTTTTTAGTGCGATTTCGAATGAGTCAATTAAAATAAGATTGATTTTAAGTTAGAAGGGCTGAAATTTTAACCACAAAACTTATGGAAGCGTTTGCACTTTAAAATATTGTTTTATTTGGCACTGATAGAAACTTAAGAAATGTGCAATATTTGCAAATAAAAATCAAGTAAGACTACTTTTGGCAAGTTGATTTTATCTTGCTGTGTCAATTAGTTGGTTTGCTAACAGTTGCTTAAAAAATATTTTTTTAAATCTTTTTATGCCTGAAATGGTTGTTAGAATTGATAAATTTCATTGCTTGATAGATACACATAAAAGTTTAAAACTAATTATTTTTGTACAGCATAGCATTTAAATTAATAGCTTTTAATGAATGATAGTTTTCATTTTCTTTTTAATTAATGACGAAGCATAAAAACAATGAGCAAATAATGTTTACTAAGAAATGCTGTTCTTAGCATGATGAAGCTTTTCAAAGAACTAGGTTACTTATTTGCGTATGTTTTACTGGTTTTATACAAATAAATAGATATACCCAACGTTTTTGTTTTCTTATTTACCTGATTTTAAATTTTGATTTAGGGCTGTAGCTTCTTTAAAAATTTTATCTCGATCAGAGTTGAGTATTTAGTGAGGCTTTAACAAAAAAAAGGTTAAAACTATTTCGGTTTTTGTATTACATAAATATAAAAGCAATTAAACATACACTCTGAAAATTTGAAAATTAGATGCTGTTTTTACAATATAATACAGCTAATTTTACAGTAATAAATTGTAAAGTTACTTATTTTACAGTAGTAGACTGTAAAATTGTTAGTTTACAGTAATATGCCGTAAAATTTCTAGTTTCACAGTTCATAACGGTGCATTTTACAATTTGAAACTGGAACCTCTGCTGCCAGTAGAGGAAGACCGCCTATATTGGACCATTGCTTAAATTGGACCTCGGGCTTAAAATCTAGTACAGAGATTTGTGCTACACTTTAACAGTAGAAATATAAAGTTTTAGGAATAAAACCAATGTGTATGAAGTTTCACCACGCTTCAAACTGTTTAGCGTGAGTTACGGCTAGATTTGTGTTGAAAACGTGCGAAATCTTATTTTGCGGATTTGTTTCTAGAAGGATAACTCAAAAACTTGTGAGTTGAGGTAAAATGCTGTTACATTATTATAATCTGTGTTTAATAAGGATTACATCGATGTATTTATATGCGCGATTATGATAATTTTTAACAGAGCAATGAACTGCAGAATAAAAAATGGCGTGTTTTCCTTTAATGGACCGAAATTTTTTTCCTATATTGGACCGGTGGTCCAATTTAAGAATATGATTTTAAATAAGACTTTTTATTAATCGTAACATAAAATAAGTGACTCGTCTCGTTTAATAGCGTAGTAAAATTATTTTAAGCATACTTAACAACCTATTCAAGATATTCATTTAAACTTTTTTATCAAGCAGAAGCTGCAACTTCTTAAAATGTATGTTTTTTTTCTCTTCATCTATTAAGCTGAAGTTTCAGGTTGTTAAACATACTTATTAACTTAAACCAGCGGGTGACCGAGCTCCGCTCGAGGAAAACAGGTATCGAAGCTAACTCGAAGATTTAAATTTTCAATTGTGATTTATCAAAACAATACATGCCATAAGGAAATTTGTGAAACCATTGGTGAAAAGATAACCGGTTAAAGTGCACCATTGTAAACTATTCTAAACAAAGTTAGAGTTTGGAAAGGGAACTATTCTATACAAAGATAAAGTTTGAAAAGTCATAGGAAATAAAATGCAATTGATAATAAAAAATTATACAATTAAAGAAATGGTACAAAGTGAACAGTGTAAAGATTAAAGTGTGTTGAAGTTCAATATTTTGGACAAATTTATTTAGAAAAACCAAACCTCGTGATTCCTCGTGGCCAAAAACCCCAGACCCCCAAGTTTACCGGAGTTAATTAATTCTGGGGCGATTTTCGACTTGGCAACCATTCCTCGTATTACCCCTAACGTGTACCAGGGAACAGAGCCCGCTCGGTTAAAAAAAACAGGTTTGTAAACTCGTGTTTTTTTCTAAAGTGCGAAGTACTTATTTAAATAAACTTGAAAAGCATTTTTGAGCCTTTGGTTGCAATTACGCATTCAAAACAGCCGTAATTTATTTTAAAAATCACAACCCTATTTAATCCACGCTCACCGTAAAATCACACCTAATTTCATTTCATTTGGCGCCGAAGGCGCGGGAGGGGTTGATGAGAATGGATGCAGAGTCCCTGTTCCCAGTACGCATTTGATTCCAGTTGGTTTTGACTTTCACTTCACTTTACACTCCAGGTCCCCCCCCCCTCCGTACATACCACAACTCGATTTTTAACCGGATGGGGCCCTGAAGAGCGCTCTGTTCATTTTTGAAGAAGGCGCAAGGACCGAGTAAACCCTTGGGCCAGCACACCCCAGAGGTTTCGTTTCACTTGGAGGATTTTGTGACCACGAACATTTTGAACGTCCCCCAGCAACCATTAATGAAGACGGTGGACCTTTGATCGGCGGCTATATGATCGACCCGAGACCCTCCGGTTACGAGTCCGACGACTTACCGATTGGACTACCGTGGCCTCAGGTCCCTATATAGACGAGCCGAAGCATCAAAATTACCACTTTGGATCCAGCGCGTGTGTGAGGATTGTCTTTTCTGGCCAGTTATCGCTTTTTGGTAACTTTTTACGTAAATTTAACAAAGCTTGGCAATGTCCCGAAACTTTATTCTGGTAACCCTAATTCCTCAACAATGAAAAATGAAAGTGAAAGTTTATGAGTTGGATCCAAAGTGGTGAAACTTGAGCTTGATGCGTCGGCCTGTCTATATAGCGGCTCTAACGCTGCCCATACCCAATTCTAACTTTATTTTGATCGATCTCTTTTAAATTTCAAAAGCAATAACAATTCTATCATGTTGCCAAAAATTATTTGCCAAATACCAGAAAAACATAAATTTACGCTGATGGGATTAAATATGAAATCCATTGTTAGCACGCGGTTGCTATGAAACGGTAACAATAAGAGAAATCATAAAGAAAATGGCGTAGTAAGAAATCTTCTCAAACGTTTAATGAATCCTATCTGTAACTCCGAACTTTTCGACCGTAGCGCTTCAAAACCGGTGCCAATCGATTCCCCGTGGCCAAAAACCCCAGACCCCCAAGTTTACCGGAGTTTATTAATTCTGGGGCGATTTTCGACATTACAAACATTCCTCGTATTATAGTATAGGATAAAACTTATACTGGTTTACTAAGAGAAAAATATGAAATTCTTCGATATTTTCCAAAATATTTTAAAAGGAAACAATTTATATGTTACTAAAATGTTCAATGTAGATAAAGCCGGTCTTTTCACTGTTCAAAAGCCCCAAAATATATTGACGTATAGAGGCAAACACCATGTTGAAGCAGTAATGAGTGGTGAACAGAATATCAAGCACCTCATGCTTATTTTCAAAAGATTAAGTTCCATATATGAATTTACCGTAAAAGCATCCCCTGGTGAAAAATATTCTTGTTTAAAAAAAAAAAGGTTAGATCACAAACGATAATTCACACAGTTGATACAACATTTCATCAAAACTGTTTAGCCAAACAATGTAAAAAGAATGTCCTTCTATTAATGGATAGTCACAGCACTTACATAAAGAACATTGATGCAATAAACTTGACAACGAGAACGATAAAATAATGCTTTCTGTTTATACACATCATGCACGTAGATGTGGTCTTTATTCAGTCTCTGTCTACATATTTTAATCGAGCATGTGATATATGGAGGCGAGAACATCCAATGAGATCCATTACTAAGACGGTACTATAATAATATGTATTCATTAATTTCTTTTGAATTGATCTAAATGGTGTAGTTGAAGTTTGAAAAAAAGGAGTTTGATGTTACAAAAAAGAAGCAAAAGTTGTCATTACGTCCTAAAAAATCAAAATTAAAAAAAACCCTTAATGGTCCTTTTGGCAAATTCTTAGAGTAATTGCCCACCATAGTTAAAAATATTGCAACTGATTTAGTTTTTAAATTAATGCTGTTACAGACGTCACATTTCGGACATAACAAATGGCTCTATGTTACGTCCGTAGCAAAAGTAAATTTCCAATTAAATACGTAAAAAGCACAGGATGAGCAATACATGTATATAGCATAATATGGTACGAGTACTAAAGTTTCTGGTATTCTGATTTTGAAATTTTTAATTATGTCGGCATGTAATTGAAATTTATTTCTTAAGATTAATAAAATACACATATGGTATAACTGATTATAATTTATATCTCAACAGGCATTTTTTTGCTACGTCACATGGAAAAGGAGCTGTGGATGGAGTTGGGGGTATGGTCAAGCACCAGGTTTGGCAGAGAGTGAGATCTAGAACAGCATTTGTCAACGACGCTCTTTCCTTTTTTCAGTGTGCAAACTCCATTGCAGAAATAGTTAAAATTATTTATATGCCCCAGGAAAATGTTTTAAAGCTGACGCCAAAATTGGAAGAACGGTGGGATAACATCGCGAATTTGCCAAAAGCCCGCGAAACGCATTGTTTTCGAACAGAAAACGAAAATGCCGTTTGAATTTCGAGAACGTCGGACGAAAAAGGACACATTTTTTTCATTCAAAAAAAATTATCAAAATTGACCAACTGTCACCAAGAAGGTTAAATTTTAGTTTGGTACTAGTATTCTGCTATATCATCCAACATTTTCAAATTTTTAAGTTCACCTAAGACCAATCACTGATTCCAGGGAGGAATTTACTTTTCCCGATTTTTTTATGTAGCAGCCCCATTATGCATTAATTTTAAGAATACTAATAAATAAATTTGTGTGAAGGCCCTTCTAAACTTTTCTTGTGTCAATCTTTCTTGGAAATAATTGTCTTAAGATGCATTAATTTATTGTTACATATTGACATATCGGCATATGCTCTCAACTCCCCCAGACTTACCCAAATTTTCTAAAACTGTTACAGTATAACTTAACATATTCAAATAATGTGTTAATTAATGCTACTGTATTGTTTCAGCACAAAAATCTTTGTTTATTCCTGCTTTAAAATACTGTTTTCTACTTTCAAATCAGAGATGTTACGTCTGTAACACCACTTTGTTTCGTCCATAACAAGTTTATGAATTTTTTTCACAAATTCGGCAGTCAAAAGCCACACAATCTTTATGGTTTTAGAAAGCTTGAAGTCTCTAGAACACGTATTAAAAAAAGTTCAAAATTTCGGTATAATTCAGAGGAATATTGTAAGTTATATGACATAGTCGAGTTTTTGCTGTTTTGTGAATTACGTCTGTAACAGGCAGTTTTTAATTTCTGTATTTTTTTTTTTTTGTAATTAAGCAATCTGCACGCAAATTTAATGTAGCATAAACATCACCAAGTTACACTACAGGAAAAAAAAATTGAAGACTTTCATCAGTCCAAACCAGAATTATTTGTGTTCAAAGTCTGCGATTGTTACGTCTGAAACGATGGAATTGCCCGACATTGATTTGGCTGCAGCAGAATTAAAGGTAAGTAGTCCAGATAAAACTACTCAAAGTGAACAGGTTACATGTTCGGTGTAAGTTGTACACCATGTAAAAGAACTAGCTACGACTTAACATGATTAAGTGTATGAAATGCCATCGGCGAGTTTATCAACACTGCCTAAGTGAGGCCGAAGCAAAAGAAATTCTATTGCAAATCCTGGAAAATAGCTGTATAGTTCAAATATAAATTATTCTATGATTTCCTGGTACGGTCCAATTTAGGAAGCGCATGGTTCAATTTAGGCGCATATATTCCTAAATTGGACTTTTGCAACTTTTTATAAGATAATTTTTTATAAAAATAATTTTCATATTTTCAGAAAATATAAGCTCCTAAGGCGGTTCCTGATTAAATTTAGCTTACGATGCCCTATTTGGCATTTCTGTTTTGCTTCACATTGAGCGACACAGGCCTCCTGTTCTTAGGGGGTCCAATATAGGCGGTCTTCCCCTATTATACTATTGCTTTAACTGTATAAGGGCCTTGCTCCACATTGACATAAAGCAGAAATATAAAATGGTTACATACTGTTCCTATGGAAAGTACCCGGATTTTCGGTTTCTGCCTACGGTTTCGGTCGCGTTTTCCGCTGATGTGGAGCAGGGCCCTTACATAGCTAATTTTATGGTATTATTGCTAATTTTACAGTAATGAACAGTAAAATTGCTAGTTTTAGAGTAATACACTGTAAAATAGCTGTTTTGCAGTTTATTACTGTGCTTTTACAGTTTTAAACTGGAACCTCTGCTGCCAGTATTATACTGTAAAAGCTACAGCTTATTTTTTGGCAGTATATCAATCAACGAATGTCAAAATACAGTTTTTATCTCAAACAGAGAAAGCAATATAAGAGATTCTGTGAAGCAACAACCGTCGAACAATTCTTCTAATCAATGCATTAAGATTCGAACAAGGCCAAAGAATAAGTTAGCAGTGCCACTAGAATAAACATAATTACCTTCCCCGATGTTTTTATTCCTTTAAGCAAACACGCAATCACTACGATCCAGCTGAAGAGCAGGCAGAGGCACAAATCCCATTTAACTCCGCCGGGATCCTCAATACCGTCCGAGAGATCCAGCACGTATTGTCTGGAAAGAAAAGGATGTGTTGAATTAGCGAGAGCAAATGCTTTGCTTTTTAGGAATTGGGAATATTTTTTCACTGTCATTGATAAAAAACTTTCTAATGGGGGAGTTTCTTTCAGTCAAAAGTACTACTTTTTGTTACTGAAATTGATAGAATGATATAAAAAAATAACATGGGCCCGGAAAATACTTCAATTTTCCCAACAGTTTATTTTTTATAAATTATTTTAAATACCCTACCTGGAAAACGGAGCGTGGTTTTTGTGACGTCAGTAGTGCACCTAACAGCTCTCAACCAATCGCATATGACAGCTGTCAACCAATCGCCTTTGACGCGCTCCTTGTTTAGTAATCAAACTACGCCATTTACTAACACCATTTTGCTTGACTTGAGCTGTCCAATCGCAGGAATCGGTGACGTCACGACCTTCGCCATCTCACTACAACTAATTAGATTTTGCGCTTACGTGCACCACTGACGTCATACGCAGATGTTTTTTTTTTTCAGAATAGCATCTGCGCACCGGTTAAAATAACTCATAAAAATATATAACTGTGTCAAAAAATAAAAAAAAAATGGTCAATTCCTATGTTTTGACGCATGCTCTTTCAGAAAAAAATACTTTTAAAATTTCGGGAACTCCCCCATTGTCTAGACATAGAAACAATTTAGAACAACTGGTAATTTTACGAAAATACAGTCGACGCTCGATATCACGACCATCTCCGTTCCACAGAAAAATGTCTTTTTAACGAGTTGTCGCTATCAAAGGTAGAACATTATAGAGTACACAAAGGTGGAGTGTATTGGGATAAAGTTGGAGGTTTCCCACCGGTCGGTCGTTATATAAGGATGGTCTTTATAACGAGCGTCGACTGTAGTACTAATTATGTCCGGCACTTTTGAATGTTGTTTTCTATTTTAATAATTTTCTGGTACTAATCATAAAAAAATCGTTCTACTTATTTAAAAAAATGCAGTTAAAGATCAAGTGAAAAAGAAAGTAATAATTCTGAAACTGTTATTCCGTTTGCCATTTCATGGAAATGACCCAGAACGTATTGTCTGGAAGAAAAGGATGTATTGAATAAGCGAGAGCAAATGCTTTGCTTTTTAGGACTCGGGAATATTTTTCTCTCACTGATGAAAAAATTCTAAGGGTCCAGACATTGAAACAATTTAGCACAATGATTGTATTTCTTACGAAAATAGTACTAATCATATCTGCCTCATTTGTTTATTGTTTTATATCTTAATAACTTCCGCCTACTGATCATATAATAATGATTCGATTTATGAAAATTAAAAAAAAAGCTGCAATTAGAGAGCAAGTGAAAAAGAAAGTAATGATTATAAAACTGTTATTCCGTTTGTCATTTCAAGTAAAAGATCCAGCACGTATTATTTGGAAGATAAGGATGCGTTGAATTAGCGAGAGCAAATGATCTGCTTTTCAGGAATTCGGAATATTTTTTTTACTCTCATTGGTAAAAAAAAATCATGTCTAGACAAAGAAACAATTTAGAATAGGGCGTTTCACGGTATTTGTGATATAGGGGTGTCCGTAACAAAACTTTTATATATATCGAAAAAGTACATTCTAAAGTATATGAATATCATATTGTTTTCATAGTTCACTTTATATTATGTTTTTAGTTGCGCTCAGAACATTGAAAATGCAATTTTCACTGTTACGGACTCTACATTGAATTTTTCTTTAAATCTGGCTTAAACCGATTTTTAAGCCAAAACTGGTACTTGAGACAGATAAAGTAAAGGCTCACCTCTAATATAGCTAACAATTTTAATCAAAAAGTGCGTTATATAAAAAATTATGGATTGTGAAAATGATGACCGTAGAGTCCGTAACAATAATTGGAATGAAAGTCTAGTTTTTAAAGAAACATTCAGTGTAGAGTCCGTAACAGCGAAAATTGCATTTTCAATGTTCTGAGTGCAATTACAAACATAATATAAAGTGAACTATGAAAACAATATGATATTCATATACTTTTCAATGTACTTTTTCAATATATACACTGCTCAAAACAATTAGGGGAGCACATGGTTTTAACAAAATTATGCAAAAATGTCTAGTAATAAGTAACATAAAATGAATCGTTCTTGATTTAAAGCCTACCAGGAAACAGAAGAAGAGAATTTTATGAACAAATTAAAGTTAATGAGGCTAAAAACCAGAAAAATGAGATAAGTGCTGAAATCGGGATGTTGCAGAAGCGTCCGTTTTATTGCCGCAACTGTGAAATTCGATTGCGCAGTAGTTTTTGTACATTTTTTTTTGAAGACAAAATTACTTGATAATGTCTTAACAGCGTGACTTACCGAAATCCATGCCACGGCGTGCTATAGGTAGGCTGGAATCCGGGCAAACACAACGTAGTGCCGCGGATGATGTTGAAGTCGTCAGAAGTGTTGCAAGTCTGTGTAATCGATTCCAAGAAACAGGAAATGTTAGACATCGATTAGGGCAAGGTCAGCCACGCGCCACTACAGCAACTGATGACCGGTATATACGGTTCATAGCCCGTCGAAACAGAATAGAGAATGCTATGCATCTGCAAAGGCAGTTGCTCTTGGAAATAGGACGAAGGGTGTACAGTCAAACAATAAGAATAAAGGGCTTCATGAGGGAAGGCTTTATGCACGTAGGCCAATGGTCTGCCTTTTGTTTACCTTTACGCCACTGTGTGGCCCGAAGAAGACGGACTGCTGAACATCGAAATTGGGAGCAACAAGGTTGGAGCCAAGTGCTGTTTACAGAGGGGTTGCAATTCAGTCTGGAGAGTGACAACGAACTTGTTCTGGTATGGAGGGACAGGGGCACTCGAAATGACCCCGCATTCGTTCGTGAAAGGTCACAAAACAGATGAGCTGGTTGGATGGTACTCGGTGGAATCAGCATAGGCGGATATACTGACCTGCATATCATTGGGAATGGCACTTTGACGGGCCAAAGGTATGCAGACGAGATACTAAGACCTTATGTCATCCCTCACGCTGGAGCTATTGGATATTCCTTTGTTTTTCAAAATGATATTGCTCGACAGCAGAAAGCTCATCTGGTGGTGAACATGCTTGAAGCTGAAAAAATACAGCGTATGGAATGGCCAGCGTGCTCTACTGACCTGAATCTAATCAATCATGTTTGGGACATGTTCGGACAATGCATTGCTGAGTGACAAAGGTTGCCTGTTACTGTCCGAGACTTGGAGATTGCACTTCTTGAGGAATGGAACAGTACTTCCCAAATTCAGACCCATAAGCTTATTGCATCCATGCCAAACAGGTGTGCAGCAGTTTTAGCTGTTCAAGGAGACCACACGCCTTATTAAAACACATGCAACATGTCTAAACAGTACCTTTTTTTCATCTTTTACATGTAACCAAAATGTTGCCTAAAACCACCTTTTTATGTTTTTTCCACATTTTCAAAGAATTAAAGATTAATTCCAATATTTTTAGGTCTTTTTTTCTGTATTATGCATTGATACACGCGTACTATCCATTGTACGCCAATCTGTGGTTGTCTTGCACGGTTTTCTTCACTTTTTTGCTTGCTCCCCTAATTGTTTTGAGCAGTGTATAAAAATTTTAAACTTTTAAAAAGTTTTGTTACGGACACCCCTATGTCACAAATACCGTGAAATGCCCCATAAAGTAAACAGTCATTAATCGGGACCTAATGCAACTAGACTTCCCTTAATCCGGACAAACATTTAAAAGTATGTAACCTACTCCATAAATAAAGTTAAGCGGTAATTCATTTTTGTAGGTCGTGATTTTTAATGTAACTTTTCTTATACAGTATTTTGTTTCATTCTTTGGTATTAAAAATTCATGTTTTATTATGCACAGTTGTTTGTATATGTTGCCTTGGTGAAATCTGTAGGTTATTTTGTTTAATTCGTACTTTCACAAACTCCGACGACCTGGATGCCCTATTAATCTGTATTTATGAGGTTATATTGTATTTATTCTTACCGAAATAGTATCTGACGACAAATATTGTCCCGCAGGTTTTGAATTTTGTTTATTGATTTTATTAAATATCGCTTACTAATCATATTTGCTTTTACTGATTCTCAATTACTTTGCATAATACAGTAATTATGGTTTTTATATAATTTTTTTATGAAGGGGTGTTAAATATTTCGGAGAGCTCCGTGTAACAGTAAAGCCTTTAAAATACATTGTTCTACACATAAAGACAAATTACAATTAGAGAACAAGGTTAAAATAATAACTTTAAAAAAAAATCTAAAACTGTTACTTTGTCTGCAATTTTAAGAAAAATATTCATCACTTACCGTCTAGAAGAAAAAGATGTGCTGAATTAGAAAATGAACCCTTACCAAATGATTTGTTTTAGACCTTCGAAATATAGTTTTTCCCTTACATCATATATATAATAATGAATAAATTACGAAACTGAGCACGTAACGTATTGGCTTTAAGTTGCAAATTTGTGTTATGTAGTACTAAGTAATGCAACAAATTAGTTTCAAACATTACCCAAGAGAAATAAATTCCTTTGTGCTTGAAAATAAACAAATAAAGAAAGAAAACAGAAAAACAACAAATGAGCAAGAAAACTGCAAACACGTGTTTCATTTTTTACATTGGAAAAGGTGTTCCTTTAACGCCAAAACATGCGCTTGCAGTTTTAATGTTCATTTTTACATTTTACGTTGTTTTATTTTCTTTTACCTCCCCAAAAGGTTTTATTTTGAACATCAAACACAATTTTTAGGATTAAGTACATCAAGAACTATAAAATGACCGCTAATTTATATTTTTTGAGCTAGAACTACTGGTGTATACTGATAGTGAATATAATAGGAAGAAACAATATAAGCTGCTCTTAAATTTTAAATACTTCTTTAAAGAGTTTTGGTCGCCCATTTTTGCGTAAAAACTTTTGAGAATCTTGATTTGGCAACTAGCAAGTTGAAAATTAAAATTGTCATGATAAAAGACGTGTATTTGTCCTTTAGCTACTCGAATCAGGTTTTACTCTTTATTTTATGATTTTTTATTCAGTCAATTATAGCTGAACAAGAATAACTCACATTTCAGAATTTGGCTTGATTTCAAAGAAGATATTTAAATAACTGGAAGTCAGTTATTTAAGTAAGACCATTGCTTTTTTTTTCTCTCCTTCAAATGAATGTGGGTTTAAAGACTGTTATTTTCCTCACTAATTCATATTAAAAAGTCATTTTGAGCGATTCTCCTCATGTGTGGAATTTCTTTTAATGCAGTTTTTTACCAATCACGTGCACGAAGACACACTCCACTTACTGGGAGTTAAATTTGTCAAGAATTAATATTGAACTTTAAAACGAAAAACGACCCAAAGGACATAAGTCATATTAAAATGAATTTGCAAACCAGTTTTCAAGATAAAAGGAAAAAATATGGAAAAGTAAAAATAATTACAACAGCTAAGTTTTACTATTCTTACGACCAGCTAAGATGAAAAAGACTCTCGTTCGTCAATTAAAAAAAATTTATTTGTTAACAAAAAGAAAATGGCAACTGATATAAATTTATCATATAACCGATATAAATCATTAAGCTTGCTCTCCTTTTCATCCCAGCAATGAAATCGTTACCAATCGTGTGAATAAAGGCAGCAAACGAATTCCGTCACATTCACAAAAAATCAACCTTTTCATTGGTGCAATACTTTTAATATGCAAGTACTTTTCACGACCAAAATTGCGAAAGAATAAAAATTCAGTTTTAATAAATGTATCCAGTAATTTGATTCCTACAAAGAAGAAATCTATAGCTACTAACACTCTCGATCAAGTAGACGTTTGAACCAAAAAAAAAAAAAAAAAAAGTCGGTTCATCCATTTAGGAGCTACTGTGCCACTGACAGGCACACAGATACGCGCATAAAAAGTTACTTATTTACCCCTTTTTTTTTGCGAAGATTCAAAAGGTGTTTTGAAATAATTTGCATTATTTTTATAATAATAAACAAAATATTATTGGGGATAACGCCCTCCTCCTACTTCAGCACTTCAAATAAGACAAATTAAGACATATGTTTACAAGACAAATCCTTCTAAAATTCATTGGTTCTTTTGTCCGCCACTCAGTCAATTCAAAAAGCTATTTCACGAGATCTGACGTTCTTTTTGAAGCACATTACTGCCTTTTCGTTTAAATAAATACGCAGGCATTGCTTCAAATTAGGAAACCACATAAAATTTTTATGTCCCCATCCCTGCTTGATGCAAATACTTGTTATCCACTCAAAACTGCTACAAGATAATTTATAGCGCCATAAATTCACCTATTAGCTTGAAATTTTACGACATTTTTATGAGCCCAAAGTGAAACACGTGTATGTACAAAAGGCTTTGTAGAGAGGGTTCGAATCTATGTAAATACGAAGAAACACGCATTAATGGCCGAGGAGGCATTAAAAGGGATTTGATTGGCTGTTAACTGTTGTTTCGTAAGTCATGGCGGCTTAGATGCTTGATGACACGAGGAGTTTGCCCACTGCAAGCTGTGGATACAGTTCTGGGAGATGTTCGTTTGCTTTGCTGTGTGTGTGAAGCGTTTTCTTAGCGTCGTGATATGAGTGTTAAATACTGCTGTCGAGCGTTATATATTTATGGATCTAGGATGGTAGAAAAGTAGTTGAGCTTTCGAGAAAGGGGAATTGCTTTGTGATTTTTCACTGTGTACTTCCACCGGACCTTTTTGTTGTTAGCTTATTTCCAAATCCGTCAATCTAGATATATATCTATATTTTTATCTATCTATATGTACAAGTTTGAAATTCATTACAAAAAATATGATTCCATAAATTTTTATTTTTCTTATTCCATGAGCTAAAGATTCAATGAAAAGAAAACCCAATATAGTTAACGTTATCCAAGTTTTGTATATGTACCATTAGAACAACTGCTTGAGTATATTTTGGCATTTTTATGCATTACATTGAAAGTACTATTTCTACACAATGTCCAGGACGTCATTTCGAATTTTTCCAGGGGGGGGGGCAAAAGGTGCATACACAATGTAAAATTTACCAAAAAGTGGCAAAAACCACTCCCACTTATATACCAATACATTGATTTTCCAAAGTCAGGGGGGGGGGGCAATTGACCTTTCCTGCCCCCCCCCCTAAATGACGGGCCTGACAATGTCATATGTATTCCATTTTTATAGAAAATAATCGATCGTTTGCTTTCACCCTCTAGACAAACAAGTTATTTTTCTTTGTTGATGTGTGTTGCTTGCATAAATCAGAATGAATATTGCATTAAGTGTTAATAAGAAGAAATGTGAAAAGGAGAAAAATAATATTTTAAAATTGAGGTAGCGCTTTACGATCATGTCATCGCTTTTAAATAATAGTGACGTGTACTTTTGTAGGGCTTTCAGGTGAGCAAACAAAACTCGTGATGAGCAGTACTTCGTTGATCGCGGCTAAGTTTTAATGCTTTATGACACTTTCAGAACGCAGTAATGCTTTCGTCGGTAAAGTTTTTATTTGAGATATTCTGGAGCTCGGGTTTATAGATGAAACATAAATTGCATTCTAACTAACAGTAAAAGACACAATTAAAAATTTTACTCTAAATTTTACAGCTTTAACAATTTTCAGATTTTAACAAATTTTAAAAAATTTTATTCATTAATAGATAGATTCTGGTATTATTACCTACCCTAGCAGCATCATCTCATCGGCCGATGATCGGCCATTCATCGAAACCCGATGAAATTCTCATCGGCCGATGATTCAATATGTCTTATCGGCCAAGCAGAATCCGAGCAGCAAAATCCGATGAGAATACGATGAGATTTGGAGCAATTTACGAGCAGAACAGTCCCGTGCCGAGGAATTACATCGAGAAACTTGATCGGAAGGATATCGTTTTCCGATGGAATATAGCTCGGCTTATTTTCATCGGGAAAGTTGATCAGAAGGATATCGCTTTACGATGAAAAGTAGCTCATCGAAAACCGTGCTCGTATACTGATCGTAACGATGTCATCGTGCGTTACAGGATCAGTTTACGAGGAGTTTGTTGATAGGCCGAGCAAAATCCGATAAGTTGATGCTACTTAGGTAGATACCTAGATATAATACCTAGAACTCTACAAATTCAAATAGAGAAAATTAATCTAGAAATCTGCTTTCATCTACAAAAAATATTCTTATACTTAGGCTTCCAAAAGAGGGAATTCTGTATGAGATTATACATGTAATGTTGTTTACCTTTAATACAAAAGTTGATAGACATGATTTCTAATATTTTCAGAAAACTGTTTGCATTTTCTGTTTAACAATCTCATACAGATCTTACTGGACATTTTAAAACTAATTTCCTTTTTCTAAGATCTAATATTGAATCAGAAATTTAGAAAATCCTTGAGTAACGAATCATAGCTAGGAAAACTCTGGTCTAATTACTCAAAATATAATTACACAAATAAATAGAAAATAAATAAATAAGCAAAGAAGAAATAAATATGACTTAAATAAACAAATAAATTAACAATCAACTAAATAAACAAATAAATAAATAGTCAAAGGAATAAATAAATAAATAAGCAAATGAATAAATAAATAAATACGCAAATGAATAAATAAGTAAATAAGCAAATGAATAAATAAATAAATAAGCAATAAATTAATGAATAGAAATAACCAAATGAAATCATTGCATTTAGTTAAGAGTTACAATGCCTTCGCAGTCATACATTACTCTCCCATCAAGTTTTTAACCTTTCCTCTTCAGGAGTAAATAAATGAATAATATCATTCGAGTGATTTAGTTGAGCTATTAACAGAAAACTGCATAGTTCCAGTAATGACGAAATTATCTCAAAAAACATATTCCAAACAGTGCCGCAAGGGGGGATTCATTTTATGTTAAAGAAAGTTTAATTTAGGAAAGTTTTAATTTTTGAAATTTATACATGTTGCGTATTTTTATACTTAATAATTCGCGAAAGCACTGAATTTTTTTCTGAAATGGTTACATTTTGTAGAAACATTTATTATCGATACATTTATTTTTTAAAAATCGTACAATGTTTACTTCTTTAATGACTAATGTTTCTAATAATAATATAAGAGGCGTAAATAGTTGTTCCAAGACATTTTCAAGTGGAGTCTAATATACTTAAATAGTCAAGACCATAATAATGATCAACTCAAAACATAAAAAATAAATCTAAGTACTATTTTGGTGTTTATTGTTTTGATTTTCAATATTTGTATTACTTGGTAGTTTCTTCAAAAATATAACATAGGATTCAACTGATTGTTTTTGAAAATTCTCAATGGTACTTTTCAGTTTTTCATTCTCTGCGATACTAGCAACTTGATTAAAATTTAAAGCATGAAAAATTCTCGAGGAATGTTTTCGTTTTTTAATGTGTGTAATACATTTACAGAGGCCTTTAATGGCTCCTAATTGTACCTATATACATTTTATACTTGAATTATTTTATTAGTACATTCTAGATATTTTTTTAGGTGTTTTATTTGCAATTTACTGTACTATATATCCGCTTATAAACATTGTTGTAGATCAAGAATGGGAGAATTTCCGAAATTTCAAAAGTATTTTTTTCTGAAAGAACATGCTTCAAAATATAGGAATTGACCATTTTTTTTTTTGAGACAGTTATATATTTTTTATGAATTATTTTAACCGGTGCGCAGATGCTATTCCGAAAAAAAAAAAAAAAAAAAACATTTGCGCATGGCGTCAGTGGTGCACCTAAGCGCGAAATCTAATTGGTTGTAGTGAGATGACGAAGGTCGTGACGTCACCGATTCCTGCGATTGGACAACTCATGTCAAGCAAAATGGTGTTATTATTGGAAAGAGAGCTGTTAAGTGCACCACTGACGTCACACAAACCACGCCCCGTTTTCAAGGTAGGGTATTTAAAAAATTAATAAAAAAAAAACTGTTGGGAAAATTAGAGTATTTTCAGGGCCCATGTTAATTTTTTATATCATTCTATCAATTTCAGTAACAAAAAGTAGTACTTTTGACAGAAGGAAACTCCCCCATTGCATTTTTGTATCCTTATTCTATGATACAGTTATAACTGAGCCAGTAAATCCATTTATATCTTGCAGTGTAGATTACTCGGGAAATTTTTGAATTTCCACCCTATCTTCTCCGAGCATTTAAATCTCCCGAGTATACAAACATGTTTAAAGGAAAAATTGACTTTCAGATGAGACAGTACTCCCTCCGTCTCTAAATACATAAAGGTTATTACGGTGCAAAAAACAAGACACACTATTCTAGGTACGAAAAAAAATGAATTTGTATTTTTAACACACGACGAATCTAACCGGCAAATGCCAATACTTTTGGCTCTCCGCCATCGCTGCTCGTAAGTTGGCAGAATGTAAGGTTAAACATTCATATCTGCAGATTTTTTATTTTTTATTTTTTTGGATGCGCTTCTTTCAAGTTTCAGGACTTTGAGTAGAACGAGTTTTTCCCGCCTTCGTAAATAAAAATGAGATTTTCAAGGGAAAAAAGAAAAGAACGTATCAACATTTCCAGAGCAGAGAGGAATATGACATACAGCCAATTTTGAAATAACGTCACTAGCTAAAGTTAGAAACATTTTGCGAGAGCATTTACTCAATGATATACTTTATTTAGAAATTTCACGGATAGGAGAAATTTAGTTTCTGAATTCCGACAAAATAGTATTCGCTTTTTTCTTGTTTTCGTTTTGAAGCGAGGGGATTCTTTTGCAGACGACAGCTTGAGTGAGAAATCTGGCAGTCATTACACGAAAAGTGAAAATTCTTTGTGAATATAAAATTTCATTTCAGTGTCAGAAAAGCTAACGACCGAAAATGATGTAATTTATGTTGACTAACACAGTCATCAGTTAACAAAACTACTAACTCTAAACAAAATCGGCAACAAATAAATTAAAAATAAATGCACTTACTTTTTTTTACAAAAAAAGTGTTGTGCATATAAGCTACATATTCAAGAATTTTTCGCATATTTGCAGAGACGCAACGGTGCTCAAAAAGTGTATGACTAAGCTGATTTCCTGCTATGTATACCATTGTGAAAAATTCGATAAACTTCATAAATATTTCGGAGTAGCTGAACTTTTTGACAGATATCTTCTTTTTCCAATAAACTCACCTATTGTTTTCATTGGATTCGCACATGCGACCCCTTAAAATGTCATTTTTTGGGCCATTTATTTTGTACTTTAAATGACATTTTGTTCTGGGGCAACAAATGAATTCATATAGTGTTTCCTGTGAAGAATTGTGGGATATCTGACTGATTTTAAGGGATTCGATGCAATTTTTTACTGTTGCTTTGAAGTGACAAATAGTATTCATAAGTTTATACTGCAAATATGATCTGAAAATCGTTGTTTTACATTACGGATGAAATAATGTAAATTTTGGTCCAATAATTCAGATAAATAACTGTTACTCTAATTTAAAATGCGAGCTGAAGATTCATTTGGCGAGAATAGTAAGTCGCATGCATAATTATTCTCCCAATTTTTAAGAAACGTAATTAAATCAGTTTTTTCAGCTTGATTCAATTCGCGAGCTGATTGTATTACATATAATAGAAGGTAAAAAAGAGAAATTTGAAATTAATAACAAAATAAGTGAGAAAAAATGTTTTTATAAGTTCAACGGAGTACTTACCTCCAATAAATCTCACTAGAAAGTTTTGAGCCAGTGTGATTCATATCATCCTAAAAGAATAAATATGCTTTAATGTATTGTTACAATATTTGATTTTATTGCAGTTTTAGACTCCAATGCTCAAAATATTTCCATTTATTTCTAAAACTATAGATACACATAAATAAATAAATAAAAAAACACATCAAATCACACTATTTGTAAACAAATGGTTGGATATTATGTCCGACAAGTTGGATACTGTGTTTAAAATTGTTAAATAAATTTAAGCTACAAGTAGTACAATAATAAGCTACAATTTTGCATTTTGACAGTTCTTCTATTTGGAAAGAACTTCAGTGTTAGGCTTGTGTGTATATATATATATATATATATATATATATATATATATATATATATATATATATATATATATATATATATATATATATATATATATATATATATATATATATATATATATATATATATATACAGTCGAACCCGCTTAATGGAATATCGGTTAATGGAATATCCCGCTTAATGTAATACATTTTCAATGTCCCGAACCGTAGTAAATCATTTCTGTGTTAAATTTCCCGGTTAAAGGAATATCATGTTAGGAAGCAATCCCGGTTAAAAGAATAATTTTTAGCCACGCTGGTGTCGATCTCCATTTCCAACCCGTTTTTCCGGATTTTTCCTCCAGTAAAGAGCAATAATGATTGTGAAGCTTATGGACGGCTTCCAAATAATGTTTGGTCACTTCGTTGAAAGGGTGCAGGGGTAAGAAAAGCGATTCCTGGAATTTGAAAGGAATATTTCCCTAGTGTTGTATACTGTTTGTCGCCCCTCACTGTGTATCGTTCCTTCTGCTTAAGAGAATGAACAGTAAGCTTTACCTCTAGGGACCCAAAGGAGAGATAAGAGAATAAAGGAGTAATGGGCAAACCAACAGGTGTAAAGGACCGGGGAAGAAGACGAGGCTGTGACGAATCTCTTCCGAGAAGCGCAACGATAAGTCTACTTTGATGTTCTGAAATCATTTTCCAATTTTGCTTCGGGCTGTGCATGTGCTTGTCTCTTCATAATGTCTTCTAAGCGAAAAAATCGTACTTTGAAAGAAAAAGTGAATTTTATTGAATATTCAAATGATAATGTAAATATACGCAGTTACAACTTAAAAAAAAAGTTCGAGCTATCGCAATCTCAAGTTTCGAAATTGTTGAAAAATAAAGAAAAAATTCTAAACGACTGGAAATTAAACAAAAACCTTGATCAAAAGAGAAAATACACAGGTAAAGAATCAGAAGTTGAAGATGCTGCTCTCCTTGCTGGTTTGGTGAGAAACGGGCTTGTAACGTTCCTGGTCATTTAATAAGGTCATTTTTAATTGAATTTCTAAATTTTAATATGTTTAAAGTATTATTAATTAATGTATTTAAATTACCATTAATTAGTTAGTCTAAAGTTAATCGTTATATACTTGTTGATGAATATACTTGTGGTTAAGGCAAATTTAAATATTTTCTTGGTTTAAATGCAAATTGGAACGTCGTGTGGATGGAATCCCGGATAATGGAATATCCCGCTTATTAGAATAATTTTCCGTGACAAATTGGCTATTCCATTAAGCGGGCTCGACTGTATATATAGTTCCTTACCAATGTTATTTTAGTTTAATAGGAAAAAAAAGAGCCCAGTTTGAAGTCACATAAATACCTTAAGTTTCAAGTTATTTCTATGTATAACCCCCCCCCTCAAGAAAAAAAATGGTTCTCATAGTTATTGATGACCCATGCAATTTGTTTGATTTTAATATCCATATATTTTATGTGAATTAAAAACATAAGTAAATAAAATAAATATTTTCATGCTACTAGAAGAGGATGAAATGAAATTTTTTGAACCAATATTCTAAATATTTTACTGTACCTGCTGATTTCTCACATGGCACTTTGTTAAATTTAATGGATATGAGGGGCAGACGGCCCAAGGAACTGTCGTCTGAAATGTGGACGCCATATAAAACACAGTGTAACACACAATGACATTGTAGTATATACAGATGATGAGGGATATGGTTACCATCGCGTAACCGATGCCTGAAAATGCAGGGAGAAATATTATTCAGGGGTGATTTAGGTTGACTTAATAATTACAATTATTAACATAGAAACTTGATATACAAACAAAAGCACAGTTAAAAATCAGTTCTTAAATGATACTGAAACAGGATTAAAAGTTCCAATGGGCCCGCTAAAACCCTCAAATTTTTCGTAGTTCATGTTATAGGGTGCCCCCACAGCCTTCCCAAGAGTTTGTGACTTAACAAAAACTTTGAGCTATAGGAATATTTAAATTGGAATTCCTTAGCCCATTTTTGCCCAGTATCCTAAAAACGGGACGCTTGTTAGTTACTGCATAAAAAACCTGTAATGGGTATATCTTTTTACTAAAGCTGTTTTTCACAAGTTAAATAGTCCTTCTTCTTGAGAAAACCAGTTAGCGCCACTATTTGGCCATCAGAGTTGATTTATTGACAGCTATTTTCAGACAAATCAGTCAAGCAACGATCCAGGTGGGTAGCCCCAGAAAGTAAGTTTTTTTTGCGACCTTTTTTTTCGTAAAATCAAACTATTTTAAAATGAATTACTTAAAATTGATTACAGATGCCTTCTATAATGTTACTTTGCAAAAGTAAAGTCAAGTAAGGTCGTATTTTACTGAGATATCTGCAAAATATCCCATAAATAGGACTATTTTAAGAACTATTTTAACGGTGAACTATTTTAAGCCTAAAATGTATGTAAACCATTCCAAGTAAGAGTTTTAAGCAGATAAAAATTGAAAAAGAAATATTAAAAAAAACTTGGGCATAAATGGGTTAAAGAATCGAGAGTTGACTATATAATATTAAGTTTGTTTTTACTTACTCGTTTGTTTCCTACTTTTTAGTCTTGTGTGCAATAAATCGAAGAGAAAATAGTTTGCCTTAAACAAAAACTATTTTCTCTTCAATTTATTGCACATAAGACAAAAAAGTACGAATAAAATAAGTAAGTAAAACAGGCTCAATATTATATAGTCAACGCTCGATACTTTGAAGAATTCTAATTCGAATATTCCTTTAGCTCGAAATTTTTTATTAAGTCCCAAACTCCTGAGAAAGCAGTAGGAACATGCCATAACATGAACTACGAAAAATTTGAGGGTTTTATTGGGCCCATTGGAACTTCAAGCTGTCAAGAGATATAGTCTATAAGAATTAGAGCTACACATAAAGCAAAATTTTAGATCTTGATCATGGTACTCACTAGTTATTTAATAATAATAATGGGTAAAAGTTATTTGACTAAATAGCAAAACTTTTTCCGTCCTGTTTATGTTTATAAGAGCGGTGGTAAATTGAATGAAAAATATTCAGTTGACATAGAAATATTCAGTTTCAGTCGTCGTAAAAAGAAGAAATGGAAAAATAAAAATAAAAATTGGATTAAGATTGATTTTGACAACATGTAATGAAACTGGGAAAAGAAATCTAGCATGGAAATTTGAAAGTGAATTAGCGAAAAAGAAAAAAAAAAGAGAGAAACTTTCCGTCACAGTATAGAAAAGTCTTAGATGAAATGTTGATACCTAATTTTTAAAGAAAATATTAATAAAATTATCGCAGTACCATTAAACATAATGGAATAAAAGACATAGTAGAAATATGTTATAATTTACGACAAAAACGTTGTTGCGAATTTAAACATCAGCTTGCGCACATTTTGGAGCGACACTACTTATAGCTTTAATTCATTTTGTTCATCGTTAGTTGCTTAAAGGTTTTTTGACAGCAGTGGTTTGATAAGAAACGTTTATATAATTTTCTGTTACAGATTTAAAGAAAACTACTTTCGAAATTACATCTGCATAAAATTTTATCTTCTAAATTAAAATTATCAATATTTTGGTTATGGCATTGTTTTTCTCCTGAGAAAACAATATTTCACGTAGAAAAATCCTTACGTATACTGGAGTACCATGAATTAAAAAAAAAACATAAATAGCTTTGGGTAATGGTTTTAAATGCAGAAAATATTTTTGCTCAGGATCACATTTTTTAACATTGATCGAAAAAGAGTATTTTAAAGTAGACACGGACAGTGATTATTTAGAAAAAAGATTAAAGAAAATGAGGTTTTGTTTTACCTTTAGCAATGGGTAAACAGTTCCATATAGCTAATGGACCTAATCCTCCAAACTGTCCAAAAGCTAGCTCCATGAAGTACAATGGCTTCCCTGCTAGCAGCAGCATGAGCAAATATGGTATCAGAAATGCACCTGCATCAATTTAATCAAAACTTATACAGTTACTTGATAATAACAACAATGCATTAATGACATACCAATGCATACTAACGAGTCCCCCCCCTCTCTCTCTCAAAAAAAAACCTGATCGGGAGCTACTGAATGCCTGTTTAAAGTTGTCGAATTCTTCAGCTCATACATTGTAACATTAGATGCACTAAAATGAATTACAGCAACCTTGCGGTATGATATGAAATGAAAATGGGGAGTTTTTAAACATTTATACATTTTATTTGCATGGTTTAAAAGTGTTTACTTTCATTAAAATAATTTATTTTCTTACGTGGATCTAAGTGACCATAAGTGGATTACTTTTATCCAGGTTAATACTTACTTTTAAATGGTGTCCTTCAATCGTGTTTCTTAATTTTTTTAAGATTACAGTAACGCAACTTAGGACTTTTCCTCTATTTTTTGCCAGTCTATGCAATAGCACAAATAAAATATGAAAGGTGTACTTAAAAACAGAGGCATAACAATATTGTTTCCAGGTAAATGGTGTACCCCATTATCAAGAAACCATACAGTAATAAAACAATTTAGAAGTGAATACAACATTTTTAGAAAAGTAGCCAAACTTGGTATGTTTATGAAAAATAAAAGAAATTTTTCACACCCTTTGGAGGGGCTTAGCTGGTTCGACTTTTTTTTTGTCTTTGGGACAAGGGCCTTAATAGTCTATACGTATAACTATTGAAAGTGACTATTTAAGAAGAGAAGGAGATGAATCTTCTAGAATTTTGAAATGCATTATCAAAATCATACGCGCATGCAAAAGACTTTTAAAATTTTGAACACAAACCAAATATATAAACTGAAGAATAATGTTGAGCAACATAGAAACAGTAATAATAGCATAAAGAGGAGAACAAAACAGGAACACAAGGAAGAACATTAAAGACCAAGTCCAATCTCCTGAAGGAAAGGGAACAATTTCAGATGGGGTGTCCCTTAGCAATTCTTTCAAAGATGGATGAAAATGATCAAGTAGTTTGAAACGAATACGATCGAACTTTGGACAATCAGAGGAGATACACAACTTTACGGGATTTATATAACATGTGTGGAATATTGGTGCTGATTCGCTGCGAAAAAGATGTCAATGAGTGATTCTTGTGTAACCGATGCGAAAACATGGCTATTACAAGGTGTTATCTTTTGATGATCTTTAGTGGCTTGAAACCTTTTTTCAAACACAAGATGAAGTGCAATTTGTTTTGCGATTTTTTACTTTAATTCCGCTTAAATTAGATTCCAACACAGCAGCTAATTGAACGTTTTACGTCATGGAAAGGGATAAGAGCACCGACCAAGGCACTTAAAGTCTTAGCAGTTGATCAGAAGCCTCATTGCCAGCCATGCCGACGTGACCAGGGATCTAACGAAAGAGAGCTTGAAATAGTTTGGTTTAGATTTTTGTGCAACTACTAGGAATGCAGATTTGCAAATGAATACCCTGCCATTTTGAGACAGTGAGGTGGTACCTTCAATTTCCTGCCAAGTCTTTAAATCTGGCGACTTCTCTTGAAATGTTGGAAGACTTTACTGCTGTATATTACGATAACTGGGAGACGATGGTAAATATTTCATAAGCTAAACAACTAAATGCAAAAAAAAAAGTTTCACTGTATTCTTTTGAATGCTATCTGTTTATTTATTGTTTCATTATTACACAATTCGTTTAGTTTCCTGTTTAGTAAGTAACAACTATTATTTTTTCATTCCTAAAGGTAGCTACAACTTCAGAAAAAATAATAAATTACCTCCACCATGCTCATACGCCAAATAAGGAAACCTCCAGACATTCCCAATGCCGACAGAAAGACCAACACACGAAAGGAGGAACTCTCACTTGGACCCCCAATTCCCTCTGGTAGCTATGGTGTGCGTGGACAGTTTCCTAATGGACGCTCTTCGCAGCGAAGACCTGGAATATTGCTTCTCTAGAGGGGGCCTAACCAAACAATGTTAAAAGTCACTGATTGAATTTTTTTATGTCATCAAAGAAAAAGCTTCTTCCTGGGCATTTGCTGTCTTAGCAGCTGAATCAGCCGCTTCATTACCTGCCATGCCGTCGTCGATTAGGATCCAACAAAAGAGAACTTGCAAATTTCTTCGTTGAGAGTTTTGTTCAATAGGTAGGAATGTGTAAATGGATGCAGATTTGCAAATGGGTCATCAGCCACTTGTAGACGTAAATTCAAGAGGTATCTTCTACTTCCCGCCAGGTCTTTAAATTTTTCGGCTTTTCTTAAAATTTCGGAGGACGGAACGACCTTATATTTTAGTTAGAGGGAGACCAGGTCAAATATAATTCAACCGCGACGAGATGGCCGGTGTCAATCAAATGAGAGAACGAGTCCATTCCTTAAAATAGGTATTAAAATAGGTAGAATTTCTACCCATTCAAATTCCCCCATCAATTGTGAATCCCATTCCTCAATTTTCATCTGCGTATCACCCTTTCCTAAAAATGGACAATCCTGAAAAAAAGGAGGAGTCATAGGCCATCTCTGCGAAGTTGAATTATACTTAATAAGTCAAATAAATAATAACATAAATAAAAATGTTTCACTGTAATCTTTTAAATGCTACCTGTTCATTTATTTATTTTTATGTTTTTCATTATTACACACTTCATGTGCTTTCTGGTTAGCAATTAACAGCACTATATTTTCATTCCTAAAGGTAGCTACAACGTCAAAAAGAACAAATTACCTCCACCATGCTCGTATGC
The DNA here is from genome assembly GCA_038373865.1 of Uloborus plumipes. Classification (NCBI taxonomy): domain Eukaryota; kingdom Metazoa; phylum Arthropoda; class Arachnida; order Araneae; family Uloboridae; genus Uloborus; species Uloborus plumipes. The sequence continues at coordinate 3,029 of JAXGGA010003534.1, read as the reverse complement.
CAAGTAAGGAAACCTCCAGACATTCCCAATGCCGACAGAAAGACCAACGCAGGAAAGCAGGAACTCCCACTTGGACCCCCAATTCCCTCTGGAGGCTATGGTGTGCGTGGACAGTTTCCTAATGGAAGCACTTCCCTTGCGATTGCCCACCATGGACGCTCTTCGCAGCGAAGACCTGGAATATTGCTTCTCCAGAGGGGGCCTGACTCTCCTTTTATTGGATGGGCCACTGTCTTCATCTTCATCGCCATGTGTCCCGTCGAGGATCTTGCTAGTGAGGGATTTGTGGTGGAAGGACACTCTTCTGTTATCCATCTGTTTTAGTTAGTTTTATATCCAAAGGAGTCGTCATGGGATATTGCATAGGATTAGTCTTCTGAAGAGTCTGAAATGGACAGTGGGATTGAGAAAATAAATGCATTATACATTTATAGTATTTTATTTGCAATGCATTAAATTTATGGTTTTAAATTTACGAATGAAACAACATTTCTTTTTAGTGTCAAATTCTTTTGCACCTATAATATTCAGTCCCATTTTAAGGTGCTTTGCCTTTATAGCGATGTTATTTGATTTGAGGACTAATTTACTTTCTACCTTTGCGAACATTTAAAGAGGAACTTAGCCATCCAGAACAAAACGAACCAACTTTACCATATATCAAAGGTGGGAATAGACAAGAGCCCTATGCCCCTAGAGCCCAAGCGGCATTCACCGGTTTCTTGTGTGGCCTTTACAAAAAGCTAGTTCTTGTATCAATTAACATTTAACTATGCGTATTGCGACTGTTCAAAAAGCAATTTTTAGTTTAAAAATATTAAATTATATAGATTCTGTTCAAAATAAGACCACCGCCCCATGTCGAACTGGCGACAGTTGTCGGCTTAAATTTCAGATGCTAATGAGTATAGGAATAACATCCAATGTGGGCTAATTTCGTTTTACTGAAGCATTTTCGAATTTTACGATCACACTCCTGTGATGAAACTTGTATAAAAACTTACCTTTATTAGTAGATATATCCAAGGATCCTACATATATACCAATGGAGTTATTTCAGTTAAGGTAAGACACTTTCCTTTTTTGGAACGAATAAAGATCCCATATATATTTGGAAATATATTGTTGAATATTCATTTCTATGACCCAATATTTGAATATTTAATTACTTTCAAGAAATACACTCAAGAAAATATCTCACTTAAATTTCTCATCAAATTTAAAAATTGCCTTAAGTATTATTTCTACCTCTTAGTGATTGTTACCGATTGTTGTCATATTTCTAATGGGTTTTTCATAACGTAATTAATGAAAGAAACTTCATTAAAAAATCTTCGTAATATTTTTATTCTAACTGGTATTTAATTGCATAGGTGTTTATACCAAATATCATTTAAGATTAATGTTGTGAGAAGTTGTTAATACAACATTATATACATATTTTTTCTCTGTAACTTTTTATGTTAAGTTAATCTTTCGCATTACTGCTCAGTATACGTAAATAAATAAACCTGCCGAAGATAAACGTAATAAAATTTAGGGTTAATAACTCTCAAGAAAACTTTTAATTGTTTTACGTCCAAAATAATTTGGACTTAAACAAATGTGAAACTATTGAAAGTAAATCTTCCTTTGGTAACCTAATTTTACATAATTTCCCGCTGTATTTTCAGCTTGAAATCGTGAAAAGCAATAAACAATTGTTTCGAATTGCAAATGGTTTCAACATTCTGATTTTTTTAGGGGAATAATTTTTCACTTCCATGCAATTAATTGATCCTAAATGATATTATATTTGTGCGATAAACAGATAACATTATAATAGCAAATCGCACAACGAAGCTATCAACGGTATTTAAATTGTAATACAGTTTTCTGTAACTATATCGTACTTGTCGAGTGACGGGAGGGAATGCGCGGTTTTTCCGATAATGCGATGTAACGAAAGTATTAAAAAATAACGATTCAACTAATGAGAAAATTAACAACTTGTGCGCAAACGGTTTTCTTGATTTAAACAGGAGAAATCTAGTGTACAACAGGAGAAATATAGTATTTTGAGTTATTAAAATAATAACAATAATTCAATTTTGTTTTATGATGGAGTACGAATCAAAAGCTTAAACTTCAACGAGTAAAGTGTACTTAGAAAATACGTCAGTTTTCTCATTTATTAAAGGAAGAACAAAACACTTTTTTCGAGAAACATAACTTTTTTCTGTGATGTCAAAGGCAACAAGTTTAAATTATTTTTTGAGAGACGAAGATAAATCGTAACACATTCGAATGCGCGATATAACGAGGCACAAGGTAACGAGGAATAATTGCATTGTACTCTTAAATAATAATAATTATTTTTTATGTATTTATTTATTTTATTTTACTTTATTTTTATTATTATTTATTTATTTTTCTTTTGTTTTGCTCTTGAAATTAGCAGCCAAAAGAAGCTTTCCTGAAAAGAAAAAAAAAATGGACTGTTTCTTGATAAACACTAACTCTGAAAAATAGCATAAGAAAAGTTACTTTTCGGGTACAATTATTGTCTAGAAAACAAAAGTTCTACTTTCCAGATACAATTGTCGTCAAAAACACAAAAATACATTTGACTTACCTTCGCATTATGGTATTTTTATGGGACGACCAAAATCCTTCACGTAAGCGAGCGGGAACATCCGAGAGAAATAAATCTGTCACGCGCTCGGATTTTGCTTCCATAACGCCACCCATCCTGCCTCCTGATCCTCTGCCAAAAGGGTCTTCAGAGCCCCGCCAACACGACAGACTGCTGTCTTCAAAAAGCACGTGGTCCGCGTTGTTGGTGGATGCATTAATCGTTCCGCAATAAACAAAGATGTTGGCAACCGGATACGTATGGGCATGTCCCTTCTTCGATTGTTCTATAATTGGTGGTTTGGAGTATCTTGTCCTCGAGGTGTGTTTAGGGGTACTAAAAATAGTATTGTTTGTAAATAATGGCAAAGGGTTAACTAAGGGAATTTATGCTAAGGTCTGCGTTAGAGTGTTTG